>JAVSBT010234418.1:0-28869 GCA_033118115.1 Pharyngocirrus eroticus | reverse complement strand
CGTGTTGCCACCGGCGTGACGGTCGTCGGAAGCTCGAAAAGCGCAAAATTAGCACGGATCGTCCCGGATCTTAAACCAGGGGGATCTGGGGCTGCCGTGGTCATCCGTGCTTATATTAATTTATATGGGACTGGGGCTTAAAGACCAAAATTTGTTCACATAAATTCAATATAGCGGTCCTTTAATCCAAATGTTAGCTCACGTTGTAAAGGTTTCACCCTCATGAAATAAAGCTTTTATTATTATTATTATTATTATTACTGCTGTATATTCATATAATTATGATAATATGTTGTTGATGATATTTCTTTTATAGCAATTTGTTATGTTTCTTGGTGTACTCTGTTTTACATTTGTTGTAAATCCATGGACAGTGTTACTCACAGTGCCTGTTATTGTTGGGATCATTTTATTACAACGTTATGCACTACCAACTACAAGAAATGTTAAAAGATTAGAAGCTACAAGTAAGTGATAGTATTAGTTCTTAAAAGAATGATAGAACCATCAGAAACGTTACATGGTATGATTAAAAACACAAGATTTTTCCAACATAATTACAACAATGAAGCCATGCTTATGCCTATAAATTACTTTTTGACCTAAGACAAAAATGCTATACAGTTCTACTTTAATATCTGATATTTTTGTTACTTTATCACTCAGTTTGTATACTCATTTGCTCCTTTTTTGCCTAAACTTGAATGAAATAATTTGTAACAAGTAACTGCTCCTTGTCTTTATCATTATAGGAAGAAATCCAATCTACACATTTGTAGCAACAACACTGGAAGGCCTAGATCTTGTAAGAGCATTCAAAATGGAGGAAGAATTCATAAAAAGATTTGACAAGTTTCAAGATGACCATACAGCGGCCTGGTTCCTCTACCTGAACTGTGTAAGGTGGTTTGGGCTTAGATTGGACTGGTTGGCCAATGCTTATGTGGCAGGTTGTGCCATTCTGGCAGTTTCTGTGGCTTCCTCAGGTAACTTATGGGGTGTAATCAAATGGTTAAAGTGGTCATTGACAAGAAATTATCTGTATGTTTGTTTTAACACCATCCTATAGGTTGCAAATTCATATTGATTATTTTCCTTTCTAAATTGTAAATTGTAATGGTTATTTAAATCCCTCTGACTCATCATCATCATCATCCACGCCTCACGTCACTGTTGTGACACTGCGCATCGAATAACTTTTCTCCACTCTATATGATCATGTGTCCCTCTGACTGTGTCTTATTAACTTATGTTCTTTTAAATATTTCCATTGATGATATATATTTACATAAAGATCTCACTTTGAAATGTGCATACTAAATGTTTTCATGAAAATGCTGATATATATTTTCTAGAAGAAGAAGGTTTGCTCATGGGGCTGTCTTTGACTTATATCATCTCACTGACATCAATATTGCAGTATCTTGTAAGAGAGGCCTCTGAATTAGAAAATATGGTAAGACATGCTTTCAATTTTGTGTGGTAGATAAAAGTTATAATAATAATAATAGAAAAAATAAAAAGATAATAAAAGTGATGATGATACATGTAATAGTAATAATGATAATAATAATCATAATGATTTATGAAGATTCATCTAACTAGTGTAATATAGTGAAACAATTTTGAACTTTTGACTAATTAATCATTTTAAGCTTACTTGGTAGCTTTTGTCCACACTGTAGACATCTTCAGCCAATTATGACATATTTTACCGCCATCTAGCGGACACAGCCAAAATATGTCATAATTGGCTGAAGATGTCTACAGTGTAGATGAAAGCTACCAAGTAAGCTTAAAATAATTAACTAGTCAAAAGTTCAAAATTGTTTCAATAATCATAATGATAATAAAGATAAGAATGATGAATAATTATTATCATTAAGATGAATTATGGTGATGATAAATACAATGATGATGACTATGGTTTTATTGCCAATTTTAGATGACATCTGTTGAGAGAATTGTTCAGTACACTAATTTAAAACCAGAGGAAACACTACCTGATGAAAGCCATGATGCCATCCCCCCTGATGAAAGCCATGATGCCATCCCCCCAAAATGGCCTGAATCTGGTGCAATAGAGTTTCAAAACGTTTCATTGAGTTTCCAAAAAGATATGCCATGTGTCCTGAAGAAGCTCAACTTTGAAATCAAAGCCAAAGAAAAGGTAATTTCAATGGAGGCATATGTCCAAAGTAATGTTTTCTAGGATTCGTCCACCATTGCTAACAAGCTTTCCTAGTGGAATTCACCCTATAGGTTTTTACTCAAATGGATGGTAAGTGCTATAGTGTTAAGGTTAGGATTAGGTTTAACCCTATAGATGGCCATGTTGTCTCAATGTAGCAAGGGGGAATTCTTATGTGTTAAAGGTTTGACCCTGTATAAAAGGAATAGTAATTTCATTTGAAATAAATCCCAAATTATGGTACAATCTTATGACTTTTTGTTTTGTTTTATCATCATCCTTTTCATTTATAAATTATAGATTGGAATATGTGGAAGGACAGGAGCTGGTAAGAGTTCTCTGCTGACTTGTTTACTGCGATTAGCTGAACCTCAGGGGAGCATTCTCATAGATGGAATCAATATCATGAAAATCCCATTGCATGAAGCTAGAAGTAAACTGTCTGTCATTCCACAGGTAGAATACTTTTGCAAATGTCATGTTTGTTGATTGTTTTAAAAACATCACTTGATCATAGAATATGAAATAAAAAAAAGATTATATCTGTAATAAGACAATTTTCAGATTTTTCAGATTTTTTTTTCAGGAGCCCATATTGTTCAAAGGAACAGTCAGAGAAAATCTGGATCCATTTTCTCAGTTCAATGATATTCAATTATGGGATGCTCTCACTGAGGTATTTGATATGATTATTTAGAATTATGCTTTTCGAAATGATAGGCAAACATTATCTGAAGCTCCTAGTCCTATCATGATTCATTTTTCTCTCGTCTTGAAAGGTGCAGCTGAAGAACAAATTTATAACAATGCCAGGCTACCTGGATGCCAAGATCATTGAAGGAGGAATGAATCTCAGTGTTGGAGAGAAGCAATTGTTTTGTTTGGCAAGAGCACTCATCATAAAGAACAAGATTTTGTTAATTGATGAAGCTACAGCTAACATAGACCCTAAGTAAGATCAAAATCATTAGTAGGTCATGTCAACCAAATCATTATTTATAAAAACTACAATGCCTCACTCCAATATCTCTGAGCTTCAGGTATGAAAGATATTTGAGCCAAACATTGTAGTTGTTGAAATGATTTGGCCGTGAAATAAAAAGAACTAAAAATGTACACTAGTATAGTCTACCAACCAGATGAAATTCTTTCAAGATATTATATTAGTGATATCAAAAATAATGAGATAATTTTTTAAGATTCTCTTCATCAATTGTGATAATATATGACTGTATCTTTTATTTTCAGAACTGATTCTTTGATACAAGACACAATAAGAAAACTTTTCTCTGACTGTACTGTATTGACTATTGCACATAGAATCAATACAATAATAGATTCGGATAAAATTTTGGTTTTAGATGAAGGAAGAGTGGTAGAATTTGATGAAACTTCAATTTTACTGAAAAATAAATCAAGTCATTTCTCACAAATGGTTGCAGCTTACAGTAGACCACTAAGAGAACGTTTGTCTGATAGAGGGACAGGACTCTATGTAAGACAAGTCAGTTCGAACTCAAATGATTTTGGTCTACCTGACATTGAAGATGAATCAGAAATGTCAAAAAACAATTTGCATGATAATGACTTGATTCAAGTCAAAATAGATATTGATACTAAAGTTTGCGACAACCCTGTTTTTGTTGAGGATGAAGACTGAAAAAACCCTGACCTAATGATACGGTCAAAACATTCTGTTTGGTCAACATGGTGGTTGAGATTGCAGTAGGGTTATTTTTAGGAGGAGACCCTGACTGTACTGTACTGAGCATTGCACATAGAATAAAAACAATAATAGATTCTGATAAAATTTAGGGTTTTGGATAAAGGGAGAGTAGTAGAATTTGATGAATCTTCAATTTTGCTGAAAAAACAAATCAAGTCAAATCTTCAACTTTGCTGAAAAAACAAATCAAGTCAGCTTTAAGATCATTGTAATTATATTACTTTGTATTGACATCGAGCTAAATTCAGAAAAAAATATCATTAATGGTAACTGATAGCATCTAAAATGACAATGAAAATGTGGCCCAAAACTCCACAGAATGCTTTAACAAGAAAAGGATAATGAAGCCACTCCATGTGGTAAAGACCCTAATCAAACCAGTATTCAAATCAATAATAATCTTGCACATATTTGCTTTTATTAAAGAATAAGTTCAAGTAAAAGTACAGCAATAATAAAACCTTCAGTATAATGATGCGTGAGAAAGTATGAAAAACAGGTTGCAAAAAGAATATTTAAAAACATTTGCACAACTATATTCAAATAAAAACTTTTACAATTTATATTTTACATCGTAGTGTACAAATTTGTTTTACTTGTCATTTTATATAACTTGTATTTTGATATTTTTTTGTTTTTTGTCATTTTATTTTACACATACATGTATTGATACTTGGTAGCTCAATCTATAACTGATATAACTTGGTCTTCCTTGGGACTCTGTTTGCAAAAGTTTAATAAATAACTAAAATATATAGATACAGATATTCAGATATTGGTGCCAAGGGCCAAAAATACAATTACGAACTAGCAGTATTGTAGACATTTGTAGAAGAAGAGGGATTAGTTTACATTGTATAACTGTAATATTTTAGATGCAATAGTAATTAAGACAACAGTATAAGTAGACATTTTTTAGCCATTTATTACTTAGAAATACAAGGTAGCTGTATTATAATGTATAATGTTCTAATTTCTATAGAGCCTCTTCGAGGTCATGCTCTTCAGAGGCGCTGCCTGAAAGACTGAAAGGCTGCCAATGAATTAATATGTATAATAAACAGTTTTACTTTACATTCAAACTTTGTTGAATTGATTTACATGTAAGAAATTTCAAATAAGAAGCCTGTCTCTCAAATTCTGAATCCTTTTTCCTTTTGTTTTGATTTTCTATGAATAAAGCAAAACATTGAACTAATCATGCAAGATACACAATATGATAGAGACTTAACACTATTTCAATTTTAACGCATTGGTGTTCTCCAGTTTAATTTTGAGGAAGTTTAGTAAGATTTTTAATATTTGGACAGTCTTAAATTTATGACATCACATACCCCAAAAAGTTCAGAAGACAAAAGAGCATATTTTTTGGTTTGTCTGAAAGAGAATACCAATGATATTGGAATAAATTACAATGGTAGATGGTAGACATGGCATTCTCCAGGGATTACTTTAGATCCTAGTGTTAAGCCATTTTATTTTAGATTCAAAAGTTTATGGTGCCCCACAAGTCATCATGCCCCAGTCACCCCTATATACAGAGCTCCTTTAACATCCATATATTTCTAGAGAGGTGCAAACATAGTCATCACATGTTGTTGAACAGAGTGACACATATTCCTTCATTATCACTTTCACAAATGTTGCCTCAACTTCAACAGGTAATTTCACAAAAACTTTTGTTACAGCATCTGTGTTTCCATCGAAATCCTTAAAAGATATAATAGAAAACATTTGTCAAGAAAACCTATAAAACTAACCATTTTTTAAACCATTATTATAATAGACTTATGTAAATTCATCTAATCAGGTGTATTTCAATAATATTTTTTATACTTTTGACTGATTAAAAGTGTAGCTTACTTAAAGAACTTTCGATCTCTCTCTTCTGAGATCTTTTTCAATTTATTATAATAATTATTGTCTATAATGAATATAACACAAAACAAAAAAATGTCTTCTACTGCTTTGAAATTACGATTTATACAAGGATTCAAAATATTACAAACAATGACAAACATGTTTTTCTTTATACAAAACTGAGTAAAGGTGCCAACGTGTTTTTAAGGAATTATTATCATAAAAGGTAATATTGATCATTTCCACAACTGGAATTAATTTCAATTTGTATTATCTTCTCAAGAGAAAACATTTTAACAATCTCTATGAAAATGGGACATGGGGATCTGGTCTGAAAATGCTTTAATTGCCACTTTGAGGCATGTTCAGACCAGAGGCATCCCTTCAATAATCTTTTTTAGAATCCTTTTGCCCAAAGAGAGCAGATGTGCTAAGAGAGGACAGGAGTTTTCTGATTCCTTATGATCTTGTTCAATAAAAAATCCATCCCATATTCTCCCCTCAAAGCAACAAATCCTCGATATTGTTAAAAACAAAATTGAAGGCATAGCAGGGATGAGGTGAATTCTTTTTCATTTACATGTATTCTAAACTTAAGTGTGCCTCAAATTTATAATAAAGAAGCTACTCTTCATATAGGGACAAATACCTTAATGTTGCCTCCTTCTTCATAGAATGTCCAATCTACTCCATTTCTAGAGTATACCAATTGAAAAGTTTTGATGTAGTGTATTTCATTCGAATATTTGTATCCCTGTAACAAGAAAAAAGTAATACTACATACGTGCTAGGATTCAAATGGTTACCAATGTGTTGTTGTTTTTTTATATTAAAGGGGGGCTGCTTTCCAGAGAGTCTCCCCATCATATCAAAGATGATTAAAAGATATTTCGAAGAAGTTTTAGGATTTAAAAATCCTTTCTTCTACCTTTGCTTTCCTTGCGGTTACCAGATCTGTAGCTTTCGCCAGGGGTGCGTTTGCATGTTTGCATCCCTAGTGATACAGTGAGGGGTGGAAAGGCGAAAAGGTGTAAGGTTGATAAATTTATTCTGGTCTGATTTGGACATAGCCTTTCATCAACAGTGCACACCATTCTGTGCATGCATAGTTTTAATAGGAATGACATCTAACAATATTCACAGTACTGAATACTGAGAAAATATTTACATAAATTTATCACATTATTTGATTTTGGTGAGTCAAACAAAGTAAAAAATGAATAACAAAATCCTGACCCTCAATCCAATAGCTTTGACAATTCTTTCAGTCCCAAAATTCACAAGAATCCATTCTGGGCTAGCTGCTTGTGAAGTTATTTTCACACTGCACCAACGTTTTGGGTCTTTGTCCATTGTTATAGAATCTACAGTCCAATCTGAACTGTCATATTCACTAGATGCCTGCAATCCTGAATAGTCACCATTTTCCAAAAGCCCAGTTATTGCACAAGAGTGCTCTATATAAAAAGGGATAACAAAACGATATGCATGATATAAACATTTCATTACTTGATAAATTATTTGAACTTTTTGATTGGTTTATATGTTAACATTTTACTTAATAGATTAACTTGAAATGATATGACAAACAACATTCATCTCTAATAAGTAGTAGACTTTTACCTTCCTTTTTGATTTCATACATTTGACAAGTCTCATTCAAAGTATTATTTCTGTCCGAAGTGCCTTCCAGTAACGTGCAAGGTATCATCTTTCTACACTCAGAATTGACTTCTGGGCCCGTACACAAGAATCTACATCCTTTCAAATTTATACAAAGCTCAGAGCATTGCATTTTGCTTCTTGTTGGGGCTTTATAAAGAATCTGAACAGGAATTTTGTAATAAATAGAAAATAAAAATAAAAGAAGAAATCTTTATATATTTATCACAAAACCAGTTTTTTTCATTTATATTTGTTTTATCAAATCATATTATAGATAAATTGTAGAATTTCGAGTTAAAATGTATTTGACTAGCTTCAGTCCATAAATAAATTAATGCCATGAAATAACATATTGTTTCACTTTTTAATATTTTGGTTGAATCTTTATGAGTTTTCATAAAAGTATGACAACAAAAAATTTTATCAAAAAAAAGTAAAAGGTACCTTTGAGGAATATTGAATTCCATGATATCTTTTTATCACCATTCCTTTAAAGGGCACTGCATTTTTTCCAAAAAGGGAAAAAAATCCAAAAACAAGAAAGACAAGAAACGTTTCCATGTTCTAATCTACCTGTCCTAGGAATAAACGGGCTTCCTATAAAGCTGAAATGTGACCCATTGGTTTGTATTTTCCCCCCTTTTAATCTTTAATCAATACATGCTTTTTGACTTGAAATATAAAATCTAACATATTTTTTAATCATCAAACTTACACCACAACAGCTAATTATTATAATTAGAGGACACAACCTCACACTACATGTACATGTGTATCATTGTTTTATTTTAAGCATAATTATGTATGTTTTGAAATGCCTCCATAAAGTCTGTGTCATTTTAATCTCTGTATTCAATAATAGCTCTGGGATAGATATGAAAGTCATTGTCCAAATGATTTGTGTAGTTAGGCAATTTTATGGTGTACAAAAGCATTACATCTTTGCTAGGGATTGGCTTATCAATTAAAAATTATAACTACTAATTTTACAAAAACATCAAAAACATTGTTATAATAATGATAATAATAATAATAATAATATCTTTATTGTCAATAATACATTGTACATTGAAATTCTTTTTACTGTTATCCCTTTGTTCTTGTGATAATTATAACAATATTGTATCATAGTATCAAAAAAATGAAGTGACCTTTCCATAGTGCATCATAAAAGTAAAAGAACTATTTACTATTTGTCAATTTCCATGGTGAATGATTATACAGTAATCAGTGTGTAGGAAGTATGAACATTTAAAAAGGTTTAATTTATACAAGGATTACAAAATATCAAAAACATGTTTTTTTTTATATATATTATAGGTAAGAAAGGTCATTTCCACAACTGGAACTGGTAAACTTTATCCAGTCCCGGCTATTTCAATCTTTTTAATTCTTATTTCAAGCATTTATAGACAGGGTGGCCTAATCAGTCCTACATTTTATAAACTATTGTTTTAACACCTTTGGTATATTAAAAAAAAAACATGTTTCTTTATATTTTAGTAATTAATATCACAAACAAAACATTTTGAATTTATTTAACAGATAAAAACATTTACAACTTATATTTTATACCGTAGTATACAAATGTATGCATGTACATGTTTTTAATTTCATCATTTTTTTAAAATTGATCCTGCTTACCTTTTTATGAAAATAATTCCTTAAGAAAAAAAATGATACCTAGAATTTGTTCTAAAAAATATTTTTGTGATACTTTGAACACTTTTTTTTATACAGAACCCCTTTAACAGCCATATATTTCTAGATGAGTACATGTACATTCACTAGAATAATAAACATTGTATGACAAATATTCCTTCATTATCACTTTCACAAATGTTGCTTCAACTTCAACTGGTAATTTTACAGCAACTTTTGTATTAGCCTCTGTGTTCCCATGGAAGTCCTTCAAAGATATAGTAAAAACCTTTTGTAAAAAAATACCTGTGGAACAACGGATTACTTTAATTAAATAAGATCAAATTTCTCATTATGTATATCGCATATCATTCTCTAAAAAATATGCATGAGAATTCATCACTTAATCAAAACAAGTGAATATGAAAAGAAATGCAAGAGAAAGGGTAGAATTTTTTTCATAAATGTTCAGTTGAAAGTTATACCAAGCAGCATACCTTGACTGTGACGCCCTCTTTATAGAATATCCAATCAACTCCATTTCTAGAGTACATCAATTGAAAGATTTTGATATAGTATTCTTCTTCAAGGATAGATAAAGTGACAGATGTATAACCCTGAAACCAGAAAAAAATGGAAGATCCCATTGAGACCTATATATAGATATAAAGATGATGCATAGTTTAAAGGATTACTTTATATTGATAGAATAAACAAATACATAGTTAGTGTCACACTTATTGTTCAGTACATCAAAGTAAATTATAAAATGTCAACCCTCAATCCAATTGCTTTGATCACTCTTTCAGTCCCAAAATCCACAAGAATCCATTCTGGGCTATCTGCTGGTGATGTCCTCTCTGCACTACACCAAGATGATGCGGTTATGTCCATCCTTATAAAATCCACAGTCCAATCTGAAGTGTCATATTCACTAGATGCCTGCAATCCTGAATAGTCACCATTTCCCAAAAGTCCAGTCATTACACAAGAGTGTTCTACACAGAAAGGGGAATAATAGAAATCAAATGTACATGTAATCAGTGTGAGTACATTTATCATACCTTGTAGAACAGAATAAAGATAATTTTCTCCACTGTCCACTCTGATGTGTTTGTATAAAAGGTGTTGGTCTTTTTTTCTTCTTCTTTTTTTTTTTGGGGGGGGGGGAGGGGCATTTCTTAATGATTTACCTTTTATTTTCAAAATCAAGCAAAATTAGGTATTCTTGTAAACATACATTTTTAAGCTGTGTGAATCTAAACTTTGTAGATTTAAAAAAAAAGACACAGGGCCAGGCCAATTATTTATGCCAAAAAATCCAGCGACCAACTTATCAATTTGGAATGGTTTAAAAACTGTATACATTTTTCTTCAAATCACTTAAAAGAACATTTATCTCTGCAAAGTCTTACCTTTCTGTTTTATTTCATACATTTGACAAGGATCATTTAAGGCAACGCTTGTATTCCAAATGCCATCTAGTAAGGTACAGGGCATCATTTTCTTACCCCTAGAATTGGCTTGTGCTAGGCCCATACACAAGAATCTACACCCTTTCAAATTGTAACAAAGCTCAGAACATTGCATCTTGCTTTGTGTTGGTTCTTTATGAAGAATCTGAACAGTGATTTTATCAACAATGGAAAATAAAATATGATTAATAGTTATGGTGAAAGAAATTTCAAATGTGTAATTATTTATCAATAATTCAGTTTTGGTATATTGAAGATCGTTTGATTATTCATAATACATCATACTAATAATTCAAGTTAAAATCATCCATTCCATTAAATTCTTTCATGTTATCAAATTGACACATTGTTTTTCTTTTAAATATATCATCTATGAATTTCAATGAACTTTTGATAAAGTAGTAAGCCCCTTTGAATCAGTTTATTTGGAAATTTATTTGCAAATGTGCATAGATAACATCTACATCTGTAAAAAATGCAAATAAATTCCAAAATTAACTGACTTGGAGTGGCTTTCATACTTCTTAATATCAAAATGTCAGCTGGTACTGATATAAATTTAAAAAAAGAAAGAATAAAAGACACAATAACAAAGCAAACAAATCAACAATGAACACACACATACCTTTGAGAAATATCGAATTCCAGCATATCTTTTTACAACCATTTCTCTAAAAGGTATATCATTTTTTCCAAAAGCAGACCTGATTCCAAGAACAAGAAAGAGAAGAAATGTCTTCATGTTCATGATACATGTATACTTTATCTGCCTGTAGAAAGTAACTTCTTATAAGTTATAAAGTTGATATTGGACCACTTTCATTTGATTTTTTTCTGCATTAATCAATATTGTTGCATGGAGAAGCTTTTAGGGGAGATCCTGCAATAAACATGCCTTTTTGTACTTTCCACTTTAGGAATTAATCATAAATAAGATAAGCATTAAAATTAGGGCCATTTTACAAAAAAATAATCCTCAACAAACTTTTACAGAATTATATCAGTACATATTGCTCTTTGTTACAAAATAAAAAAATCTCCGTCTATTGGATACATAATTGTTTTATGAGAGTCATCTATATTGAAAAGGATCAGTCTGGGAACAATCTTTCAACGTCCCCAGATCCACCCAAAAGTGAAGTATGAGTTACCCTACATCACATCACTCATAGAGTTGCAGGGTTACACTTATGGAGAAAAAAACCTCCTTTTTTTAAAAAGTCAAAAGATGGTCTCTACAACTATGTTTATAACGTTGTATGTTTTTTTCTCATGTTTTTATCATATCATTGTATTGTCAGACAGCATGTTTTTTTTAACTTTGGCTAAAAATGGTTCAAAATGTTGTCTATTGAAACTCTTGAGAACATAATATCTTTAGGGTGATGTTTGCTCCATGTAATCTTTTACTGTTCAGCTTAGTTTGAGTCAATATGTTTTAAGATACATGACATTGTAATGTCCTTGAAAATGAGTGTACATTGTATAATTATTATAAAGAATCGGTAATAAGATCTCTGTGAGAATTTTGAGAATTTTATGAAACTAACTCAGAAAAAAATAAGATTAGTCAATAAGTATCATCATTATGCAATTTCCTTATGTGTAGTTAAAACCAAAGACTAGACTTAATTTTAGTAATATTTTACCAGGGATCAGTTTATAGACTTTTAAAATACTCTTAGCTCCATCACCTAAGCATCCCATACAAGTGACAGTTTGGTAGTTGGGGGCCGTTCAAAGTTGAAATTTACAAGATGGAGTTTATGCTCCATCTTGCTCTGTGGGAATGTTAACAATAATAATCAATAGTTTTTAACTGAAGCTATTTCCACTACCAGTAGTATCAATATGGGAGCAGTGTCTCTACCAGTAGTGGCAACAAAAAAAAGGGGGGGGGAGTAGTGCCACTAATGATCACTAGTCATATTGGATTCTTATGTACACTACCACTTCTTACCTATTCATAGTTGTTAATAGTCCTATATGTCATAACATCTTTCCTTGTTGAAAACGACTCTAAAAGTAAAATGCATAAATAAACGTT
Source organism: Pharyngocirrus eroticus (assembly GCA_033118115.1). Lineage (NCBI taxonomy): Eukaryota > Metazoa > Annelida > Polychaeta > Saccocirridae > Pharyngocirrus > Pharyngocirrus eroticus. Next base: position 16,264 of record JAVSBT010234418.1, on the reverse strand, counting down.
TTTGTTAATCACATTACAAAAACAAAGCAATTGACACCTAATTTCAAGCTAAGTTTATTTTTCCATCTTTAAAAAAAACTCGAAACCCATCGATTTGGTATAGCCTAGTTGATTAAATCTTTTGTAGGCTTTGCAAAGCTGCAATATCATAAAAAAGCTGTTTTTTTTTATAAATTTCCAAACAAAGGATAATTTAACTTTAATTTCCCATTTAAAATTGGATCTAAATCTGTAAAACTGCATTGTCTTTTTAGATATGGTTTTCTTGGTGCAAGAAAGTGTATTCTATTTCAAATATTCCTTACTTCTATAGACAAAAAGCTATGATCATTTTGATATAAAGAGGAGGCCATTTCATTTTTTTCTTATTTTACAGTTTTTACAGCATTTTTCAGATTAGTAAACAAAATTGTGTTCAAGATTTGGCAAAATCTTTTTCACCTAACTGAACCAACAAAAGCCTTAATTAGCCATTCAAAATAAATGAGAATGCGGCTAGACTTTTCCTTTTTTTCCTTTTTCTGTATTACTGCAAGTCTGACATGTCAAAGTTCTTGGTCACAGCATTGACTTTCACCAATGACAATATGACAAAGAGCTTGATCATGACTGTGTGGTTCTAATTTCTAAATGAAAAAATAGTCTCTAATTAACATAATGCAAAGAGGGAATTCAAGAGTGTTTTTATAATATAGGATCAATTAACTTCATTGTCCATCTAGATAAATATCATACCAAATGAAATGAGATGAATATCTGTATAGAAAATACACATGGGCTGTATCCTTAATCCTCCCATAGTATAGAGTGGATGATAAACTCTTTAAAAAACTGGACCTGAAACCAGATGGCACTTTGCAAGACAACTTAAGATACCAGGTCTATTTTAAATCATTTGGTAAATTAGTATTTCAAACAGTTATTTCTGTAGGCAATTTGGGATGCCAACAAGATGAAAAATAGAACAAAAATCGCACACAAAATCTTGAAAGATGACATTTCTAAAGTTTTATTCTACACACAATTAAAATTGAAATCCAAATTGAAATAAATTCTTTATTCAAGTTGAAACTTTAAGTTGACATATACAGGTTTACAACAAATAGTTAAGATGAAATAGAAAAGGTCGGTAAATTCACATTGAGTCGATTGAAAGTGACTTTTTAGTTGCAAATCTTTGAAGCATTTCAGAAGTCTAGAGTCTAAACAAATTTGTTGTTTTAAAGTCTGTCTGTGTCCATCAGAAAATCTGTTTTAATAGTAAAAGAGATTAACTAACAACCTTTTAGCATTGCCACATGTACTCCAGCTTTAAACTTTTGCAACTTTCAAGTCATAAGTATAAACACATTAATTATAATATTTTATTTTCTGTAAATTGTTACAAAAAGAACATACATGTATACAAATATAATATAACGGAAGGCTCTCAGAAAAGTGTAACTTATCTTGCTGAGTGCCCCTAAAACATTGACTTCAAGTCTCTCAAAAGATAACGAATTTGACTTCTAGTCATACAAAGGATTATATTAAGAAAAAGAAAAGTCTTTCCTAGAGAAATTGACCAATGTTCAATTGGCTTAAAGTGCCTGTAACCTTTAGACCAAGTTGTTTTAAGAGTTCTGGTATAAAGTATAGGGTAGTGGTATACCATCTCCTCCCCTTAGTGTGAGTACATTAAGATGAATATAAATAGTGAAGATGATTCAAGAAGTGATTGAATTTAAAGGTAATGCTAACATTTCCACACACTGAAGCAAAACAGTTGTTTATTTTGATATTGATGGGGAACTATGATAGCAATAATCATTTCTGAAAATGTATTGTGATTCAATTGGCTTTTGCTAATTTTACAAATCGTATGATACACATTGGTGAAGCTGTGCACATGGATTGAGCTATGATATTGAAAGTTCACTAAAATGTACATAGTTTCTTTATTCATCTAACAGCCATAGATTTCCAGATAAGTGCATGAATGTTCAAAAGATGTATAAAGATTGTGTGAATAATATTCTGTCATTATCAATTTTGCAAATGTTGTTTCAACTTCAACTGGTAATTCCATCACAACTTTTGTTACTGCATCTGAGTTCCCATTGAAATCCTTCAAAGATATAATTTAAAAAGAAAATGTTTTGAAAACCCTTTAAAACATCCAGTTAGATTACCCCAATATTGAATTTATAAACTATTTAACAGGCAGTTAGCTGTTTGATACCAGAAGTGAGAAGAGGAATTCCTCATGATTTTGTTCGATAGAAAGACCATCCCAAACTCTCCCCTCAAGTACAAATCTCCTTTTATTGTTTGACCAAAAAAATGAAATAGAAGGTAGGGAAGAAATGGATTTATTTTATTGATTCTAAACTTATTTGTGCCTTAAATTGAAATAAAGAAGCTACTCTTCATCTAGGGACAAATACCTTAATGTTGCCTCCTTCTTCATAGAATGTCCAATCTACTCCATTTCTAGAGTACATCAATTGAAAGGTTTTGATATAGAATTCCTCCATGAGGGTGGATGAAATGACAGATTTATAACCCTGAAACAAGAAAATAATATAAAGCAGGGAAACAAGATTAAGAAAATGATGATGTATAGTTATTCCAAAACATAAATCTATGTACATGTATTATGTTTCCCATCATATCACTACAAAGAGGGCCCTTTTTTGAGAACTACGTTTAGAATTTTCAGCCCACTACAATTACTGCGAACAGCTATTATTGGAGGGGTAGTTGAAAAAAGGTATCTTTTTGTTGATGAAAATAATACTTTGGGCCATATTCTAACACATGTAAAAAACAAACTTCTTACATCCCCAGATCTCGAAATACATTATTAAAGTAAGAATTGAATAATAGAATCCGGACCTTTAATCCAAAAGCTTTGATAATTCTTTCAGTCCCAAAATTGACGAGAATCCATTCTGGATTGACTGTTGATGGTGTTCTTCCCACACTGCACCAAACTGTTGAGGATTTGTCCATTGTTATAAAATCTACTGTATAACCTGATTCATCTAGATATTCACTAGATGCCTGCAATCCTGAATAGTCACCATTTTCCAAAAGCCCAGTTATTGCACAAGAGTGTTCTACAGAAGGGAAGAATAAAACAATGGAACTTTACCCTAATTCTCTAAATAATAAGATTATAAAAGTTTAAAACCATGTCTGGTGATTTTTTTGATTTTTTTTCTCAGAGTGACATGTAAAGTTAGCATGATTTTCAAAGAAATGGCTGAAATCTCAAAATGTCCATTTAAAATGGCTGGTCCCTCTATTCCTCATGTAAAGTGGCCCTTTGCTGTCCCATATGGATCTACTGGGAAAAAGAACTACCACAGAACATACTCAAAATATTCCTGTTAATAAGGTACCACGTACTGTCCCTATCTATCTCTAATCTCCTGTGATGGACATAAGGAGCAAAATCCATGGACTTGTACAGGACACTGAATTTCCAAATCAGAGGGTCTGTGTCTAATAACTTTTTGTCCCACATTGACAGGAATGCCCTTTTGTTGATGGTTGATAACCCCTTGAAGGCTTCCTTTATATACAATTACCCCTGGGGGAATGAATAGATTGACAACACAATAAATGAGAAGCATTTATTTCTGCTAAAAAAAACATTTACCTTTCTTTTTTATTTCATACATTTGACATGGATCACCCAAGGTAATACTTGTGACCCAAATGCCATCAAGTAAGGTGCACGGTATCATTCTCCTACTCTGGGAATTAACTTGTGCAGAGCCCATACACAAGAATCTACATCCTTTCAAATTAATACAAAGCTCAGTACACTGCATCTTGCTTTTTGTTAGGCCTTCATAGAGAATCTGGAAATTATCATTTTTATCATTTTTAGTGGAATATTTTTTGTAAATACAAGAAAATCTAGTAGATATTGAATCATTAATTATTGATGCATGAAAATTACTTTCAGAAAATTAAAAATATATTTTACTAAATCAGTATCATTGTAACCTGTGGAATGTCAAGTTAAATAAAAAATCGATTGAATTGTTTCAAAATTGTCAGATTAATTATATGTTGTTTTTCTATGGAGTAACATCCAATGAAAGGTTAAAGTATCATATATGTTTTGATGTTAAAGTATCATTATAACTTTCAATGAATTTTCAAAAAGTTATGACCAAAAAAACTCAGCCAAACTAAAAAAAAGAAAACAAAGCAATCAAATGTACCTTTGAAAAATATTGAATTCCAGCATATCTTTTCACCACCATTCCTTTAAAGGGTACATCCCTGTCTCCAAAAACAAAGATAATTCCAAAGACAAACAAGACAACAAAATTCAATGTTCCCATATCAACAAAAAGTTACTTGTTCCTTTAGTGAAGGAAGAAAACGTTACTTGGGGAAAAAACTATTTTGAAAATCAAGGTTCTAAAGTTGATCAATTGTTAACTAGAGTTTAAATGTTTCAGTCTAATGAAAATAAAACACCTCCTTGTAAAGCTGAAATTTGATTCTTTTTCCTCAATCAATCCTGTTTAATGTTGCATGGAGAGGATGATCCATTTTTTGCAATCTCTAAGACTATGAAAAACAATTTCCCATTTTAACAATATCTTTAATCTATCCGTCTTACAGAAAGAAAACCCTCCTTATAAAACTGAAATTTGATCATAATTGCACTTAGATTTTTTTCCCTGAATCAATACTGTTGTGTGGGGAAGATCCATTTTTTTGCAATCTCTATGAAAACTTTAAAAGCAAAGGTGAATTGAAGTCAAACAATGACAATTAACATCAAGGCTTTGCTCAAGCCATGTACATGACATTTTAAATGCATTGGACAGTTTTACGTGTTTATACAATATCTGACAAGTCACATGCCTTATTTGGTTTTAATTAATTGCCAAAAGTCCAAAATTGACATGCTGAAAAATATTATTTAGTAAATACATGTAACACAAAATTCAGTGTAGTGGTTTCTATATGTTTTATAATAATGACAAAATTAATAATAATCATAACAATAATAAGAATGATAAATGCATAGTAAAACAATATAATGAAAGGTGAATTAATTTTACATTGCCTTTTTAATTTCCAATCTATCATACCATGACTCATTTTTTAAAAAAAGAGTCATGGTATGATAGATTGTTAAAACATCTATTTTAATATATTTTTCTAATTTATATGGAATGTAAATGTCAGCCTTGGGCTGGCATTTTAGCGGAATAAATTCTATTCAACAACATTTTAAATAACACCTACTCAGAGGCCTTGGATTGAATAAAAAAGTGCTTTACATACACTTGCTGACAAGTAATTAGGCCTTAGTCTGAAGGTACCTTGCATAAGTGTTTTTCATTGTAGGACATTAACCTTCAGGTCTTTTAGTTGGTCCCAGCCCAAAGCAATGTCAACATTCTATTGCTATAGCTATCCTCAGTATTGAACTGATAATAGTTTTTTCCAGAAGATCAAGAGATCTGTATATTTACACTATTTGAAAAAAATTAGCTCTTTCAATAAGAAAAGCTGTCCTTAAAAGCGATCTACTTATGAACTGTTGTCATATAACAATGTCTGATTGATTCATAAAAAGTTCCCATTTCAGCCCACTACTTTTTCATCCCATTAGCTATATTTTGTTATTAGGTTCACCCCAACTTTGCACTATTGCCTTGTTATCCCAACTTAAGGGGGGATGAGGGTCTAATAGCGTATGTTGACATGCACAAGCATATAATGTCAAAAATAATCATTTTCAATAAAAAAAAACAATGCTATGAAAGTATATATTTTTGGCTTTAGGACATCCTTAGCCACAGTTTGATATCACTCAAATGTCTCTGAATATGATTTAACATAAAATACCAAAAAATAAAAAAACAGTCACCAGGAACAGAAATGTGCAATCTTAGATGTACGGAACAATAACATTTCATTAGATTATATAAATTCATTGGTTGACTCTATGCCTCACTATGTTGCTTGGCTGTTCACAAGGAAGAAGGTGGCGCCACAAATCATTAGCTCTGAAACTCTATGAAGAAAGATTTCTCTGATGAATGAAATCGGATTCCATATGCTAAACAGACTCCAGTTGATAATTCTTTACTGTTATGTTGACTAACATTTGGCTTGTCACAAGCTAACTGACATTTATTCAAATAACTCTTCTACTTTAACTGGTATAAACAACAATTTTGCGTGTCTAATAAAAAAAAAGAATACAGGAACAAAAAAAACCCAAAGGTTGTTACAATGGCTTTGCTTTCACATTAAGCATCAAAATATGTCGAGACCCCTAAATTGGCAAGATGAGTCATGTTTGAGTCTAGAATTTTGGCCACCACAGTATAACTATATGCAGCTAATGCTATCAGATAGATAATGGTACTCCACCCAGGTCAAGGCAAATCACTTCCCAGAATGTACATGTAAATATTTTCCAAGTCAAGTACATGCTTTAGGATGGGCAAATCAATAATACAATAATAGCCATGGAAGTGTGCCCCTCAAGCAAATCACGATGTCTAAATAACAAGAAAAAAAATAACAGAATAGTTTTTGTCACTTTATTATATAAAAGCAATTAGCATATACATACACAGTACATGTTGTTTAGGATTATAATTATGGAGTTTTAGCTGCTCTTATTTTATTTTCAACATAATTTATATTTATTCTAATCAAATGAAAAATGATTATACACCGAGAAAAACAGCTTTTAGGTTCACACATCAGAACATTTAGAGATTAAAATAAAACATGATCTCACAAGAAAGAACTTTACCTCAAAGGGATACAATAAATTAAAACTCGTAATATTTGGGAAAGTTCTCTGTTAATATCAAGAAATCTTCTCAACAAAAACCAATCACTTGAACCGTTAACCCCCCCCCCCTTTCCTCGAACACAATGTCATAGCACAATGCTGCCACAAGTTAAACAATACAAATATTTGCCTTGAAAAAAAACTCTACCCCTTTTTTTCAAGTGCTTTAAAGCATTTTACAACTCAATCATCAGAACTACACAACAGCCATTTTTTAAATTAATTAGAGGATGCCAGTCTCTCTCTCTCTCTCTCTGTCTCACACACACACTATTATTGTCTTATTTTTGCATGATTGTTTTAAAATGAGTCCAGAAATCCAAAAGTGTTACAGCCTTTAAAATATATCAACATCGTCTGGGGCATCTAAGTCTCTGTATTCAATAATTCCTCTGGGATCTGGCCTTCCTCTAAAATAAAGATGTAAAAAAATGGTAAAAAGAGTTGTTGGATCAAAGCTTTTTGAGAAGCTATGTACAAAAGTATCACTATTTATTAGAGATTGGCTTATCAATTAAAATAGAACTCCTAGTTTCACTAACAACAAAAATACATTTATTTACCTCTCTCTGTTCCTAGGGGGGAAGCTGTCTCTTCTTCTGTTATCTTGTCTATAGTTTGGTTCATGTCCTCTTGACTGATAGTTATAAGGGGTATGGTGGCTACCTACAAAAGGAAAGAAGTAACTTTAAATCATGTACAATGTGCATCATAACATTCTATCTATGCAGCATTCTCAACTAATAACTCCTTACTACAAAACAAACCAAGTAAACTTATTCCAGAACAGAACTACATAAACGTCAATCAAAATGCTTATCTGCCCAATCGCAAATATAGAATTTGCTTTTGGAATCATATGTAGGTACATACCATTCCTGAAATGGCCTGGTTTGTCCAACATCAAATTAAGGGCAGGAATATGCAAGAAATATGACATGAATGTATCACTAAAAAGGTCTACATCTAGTTGATTTATGAGATAAGAATGCATAGAGAGACTATTCTTTGCATGCAAAAGAAACTGCATTATATGGTAATAAAATACATTTTCCTGAGACTGTTTACAGGTCTTCATTGGTGTTGAAAAGTGAAATATAATATTGCCACTAAATCATAACACCTCATAGTAATTTACATACCATGAAATTGATGCCCACCTCCACCTCTGTGTGAATTATATCCTCCCATCATCTGTTGCTGTTGTGGCCCCTGGTGATACCCACCACCACCACCACCAGCACCACCATGACCACTTCCAAAACTGTCCTGTCTCTGGGGCGTTGGTGGCCCCCTGTTTCCTGGATGTTCCTGTAACTGTGGCCTTTTGGCATCCATAAGATAGTTGTTGAAAAATGCAACCTGAAAAAATCACAAGTATTATGTTTTAGATAATCATGGAAATGTAAAGCATTGAAGGATCAATCCTCATAATTATGTATACAAAAATATCATACTTAGTGTAGCCAATGAATATTTTCACTCTTTATCTAAAAAGTCATTAAATCAAAATCATTACCTTTAGAAATAAACCCAGCAGGATAACAGGAGCATATAATAAATTAGATAAAATAACCAAATGTCAATCCTACCTCTTGCTTCACTTCTTCCACTTTTTCAGCATGTTTATTAAAGATATGTTTGCGCACAAACTCTGGACCTTTGAACTTTTTCCCACTGAGGGGACATAGCCATTTATCCTTAGCAAGCTCTTGTGTGTTGGCAGTGACAAACTTCTCTAATTCTACTTCAATATCTTTGTGTCCCAATTTGCTAGCTTCGTGTTCTTCTAGGGCTGCATGGGAATCCAATGCAGGCGACACTTTTTGCTCAAAATGTCGTAACCACTCATTCACTGCAAGAATTAGAAGAAAGCAATTTAAAACTCTGTTATTGAGGGATATTTCAGTTGTAATTTCAATAAAGAATCCATCAATCAATTCAGTCTTCAACATTTGATAAAGCATTGACAAAAGGGTCAAGGATCTTATTTTCTTGGGGTTAACTGGTTATTCATCTTAAACATAATTTTAACACAGGGCAGTATGTAAATGTAATCCATGTCATTAACTTTTTACAAAATTTAAGAAAGTTGATATTGATGTAACTGCAGAGAAGTAACAGAAGAAAGATGATGGCAAGACTTTCCATATGAATGGCAACCCATTTTCCTTATTACCTATTTTTAATATTTTGCCCCGAAAAGCCTATACCAGGGCAGACGTTATCCATTGTACTATACATTTATATTACATTACATGTGATTATGCATATTTTTACTCACAATCATGTTGAGTTACTCTGTTTGGAGGCACTGGTCCTCTAGCATGAATAATACCACATCTATGTGGCATTTCATCTTCATTAGGGTATTCCACAGCACTGTAAAAGTCATAAGAATGCACAATACGTAGGTACAAAATCATTCTGTCTAAGACTTTTATTAGTTCTTCGTCTCTTTCAATGGTAAATTCAGGGTTAGCCTCCTTAGGTTTATCATCCACAGCAGTGCCCAACAATTCTTCCTCCTCATAACTCCCTTCTTCTACCAAGTAGTCTGTGATATTCTTCAAAACTGGGTTCTTTGACACCAGTCCAAAACTCTATAAAAGAAATATCATTCAGTTAGCTGCTGTGAATCAGAAACTCAAGAATTAGGAACTCAAATGAATTGGAAATTAATAATAATAATAATATCAGGATTTTTGTGAGTACCCTTTCGAAGTTTTTTTACATGTCAAGTGATATAGGGCCTCAGTTTTCTGTCTCATCCGAATGTCATCTTAAAAACCATTGAAAAAATATTTCACATGAACCTGCCTGGCTTTGGGCCTTCTGCATAGAATACCAGCACGACAATTCCAGCTAACACTCTAACCCGTTTACCCTGTCATGGTATCTAAAATGTTTAGTAATTAATGCTATAATATTCAATACCTCTTTTTCACGATCTTTTTTCTCTTGGTCATTTTCTTCCCATAGATTCCATTTATCATCTAAGTTTTGGATGATTTTGGCTGCATGCTTGATGTCAGCCCTGACAACCTGTTTGTGTGAAGCTATTCCATTAATTGGACGTACCCTCTGTTTGAGTTCTCGGTTTACGATTGCTCCCATCTCACATTCTCTTAGCTGTTAGAAAAAAATGCAAAATTTAACATCAAAATCTTTGCTATCACCAATAGTTACATGCTTATAATGTGTAAGTTGTCTTTGTTTTTCATACCCTTACCCTGATGTTATTTAGGTTCCAGCAAATGTCTTTAATGTTTACTGTATGATCAAAAGTGACCCATCCTCTCCTGAAAAACTGTCTTTCTGGTTGGGGGTCTTGCAAAGCCACTCTCATAAAACCTGGGTATCTTTTGCACATCTAATTCAAAAGAAAAAAAATGACATATCATGCAACTTGTTTTAATAAAAAAGTTTGCAATATCATCATGCATGATTCAGTCTAAATGTCATTAACAGTTTAAGATTATCATTAGGCAGTACCATAGACACCTTGAAGAGAAAATCAACCCATGAAACTTACTGCTTCCACTTCTTGTTTTGTGATAGAAGGTGCCAGATTTCTGAGGAAAATGGAAGTTGTCCTGTGAAGAGCCCTTGGACAGGGGTCATCATCAGGTTTCTCTTCTTTTGTATCAATTTCTTTCTCCAAGTCTTTCTTTTCTGTTTAAAAAATAACCAAAAAAATTATCTTTTCATGTTAACAAAATAATATAGCATATAGTGTAAATATATTCTCTTAAAATAAATTCAATAATGATCTATATATGCATATACCTTCTTTCTTAGATTTCTTGTTGCCTGAAGCAGCTTCAGAACCGGCTTGTTCATCACCAGCACCTGAATTTAGAATGCAATGTCATATATTACTTCACATTCATAACACCTCCTTTGAAGCAAAATGTACAAATTAGCATAACTTCCACCAATTCCACATTAAATAATTTTAAAAGAAACACTCACCAGGTGGAGCAGGTTCAGAGTCCGATTCTGAAGATGAATCACTGTCAGACCCTGAGTCACTTTCATCATCATATTCCCCTTTGTTGCGTTTTTTCTTCTTCTTTTCGCTTTCACTCTAGAGAAAGTCAATAAATGTGATAAGGTTCTTTGTTTCTACAAAAATCAACTCTCCATGATCCTTAGCATATTGTGTGTTTCCAAATGAAAACATTTTATTTCATCCTTACTCAATCCAAAGGTATTTTAAGATTCAAGCTCAATTATCATTCAATCTTTTAAAGAGCTGTGAATTGGTAGGAAATCCATTTTTACATCAATATGACAGCTTTAGTTAATGACAATTTACCTCTGCCTTTTCTTTCTCTTTTTTAAATTCCTCTGCTTGCTTTTTTAATTCCTCTTCCTCACCTCCATCTTTGCCCTCCTTGACTGTTTCCTGACAAATAATTGAAACAAAACTGACATAAATCAATTTATCAAGAAAAAAATGAATTCAAATAATATTGAAAACTCCATTTTATTCTCCTTCCAAATTTCTTTATATCCTTGTCCCTTCTTACATACTTTTTGTTCTTTTTCTTTATCTTCATTCTCTCCTTCTTCTCCCTTTTCTTTTTCTGATTTCTTCTCCTCGCCTTCCTCTGCATCATCATCATTATCCTCTATTTCTCCTGTGTCCTCTTTGTTGTCCTCACTTGGAGTTTCAGTCTTTTCTGGCTCAGCTCTAAGGGGGAAACAAGTAAAATAGAATCATCTTTTTAAAACATTTTTTTGTGTAGAAGGGACAGTCTAACTGTCTGGGTAGTTGAGAAATCAGAATATTTCAAATCATAATAAAGAAAAAAAGAACAATAGAAAGGACTAAAGGAATATCAATTATGCTAAAAGGATGTTTATTTGAACACCAACAAAAGATTGTCAAGCCATTATTAGCCTGCTTAGTTTGAGGGAGAGACTATCTTACTTCTTTGGAGTTGTTTCAGAAGTTGTACGGCTTCTTGCAATATCTTGCTGTGGTGCTGGCCAATCTCCAGACTCCAAGATCTGCAAATCAAAATCTGTACCTCCTTCCATCTTTATAACAGCTGTAGAGAAAAAAGTACCTTATTTCAATAATAATTTTCATTGCCATTGCCAATTTTCAAACCATTGTCCACTATCAACAAATTTTTACAACTAGAAATTTCTCTGATCCTTTTATCTTACCAGTATCAAGTAACTTGATTAGTTCTTCGCTTTTTTCCAAATCACACGACAAAGCTTCAATTTTTCCTCTGTCAAACTGTTCCATGAAAACAGTAGCCCTTTTTTTAAGAGCAGTACGCTGATCTAGTCTCCTTTTCCCACATTCTTCAGGGTGATATTTTGACCTGAACCTACAAAATCAAGAAAGAAAAACAACTTAGTATCAATATTTTTGTCTTGTCTGTTACTGTAACAAATAACAAAAGCCCACCATCAAAACAAATTGATCTCTTTATCATAGGGACATGATTTTTCAATAAGATAATACAAAGCTGAAAGAAAAAGTAGCAGACCACATTTGTTAACAACATTCAGTAACATTAACATATTGAAGAAAAATATACAAGTTACAAATATATCATTTTAAACAAAGATTAATTATATGATATTGCAATATCCTTTGGCAACAACCATTCTCTCCTTTCCCATTATGTCACTTATCTCTAGCCAAAACCATACATGCTCCAAGGAGCAGGTCTTACCATTCCTCAACTATCCCCTACTGGTAGAAGGTATCCAAGGAAGAAAGTTTAAAACACTCTTCATCCAACTTGAGGGGTGAAGCTTTGATAATTGTGATCCTCCTTATAATTTGTTATACATGTATTCCTGGCAAAGATTAAATGCCCAAATATTTTTTTCCTCCTTCTATAACTTTCCTTGTGATTAACCGCGTTTTTGTTTCCTGACTATGCTAACCTATCACTTTTCGTCAAAACTAATGCCACATTTGGTAGAATGCAGCCCCTAGACTAACTAAGTGAAGAGCATTATAGGTTGTTGTATGTTCATTTTCCAGAGGTTGTGAGCATCCCCGAGTTGTGGTCTCGGCAACATTCATTCAATCCTCATGCTTTAAAAGAAGCTAGTATTAGACATGATATATATAAAAAAAAATATGTTTCGTTTACATTTTCAAAAAAAAATCCAAAATATTTTACAAAAAAAATCCAAAAACGTAGCATAGCAATAGAGAAATCATTACATTTTCTCTTGTTTTTCCTCATATTTTGAATGTGTTTTTTTATCATTTCAAAAATATATTTAGAGATAGTTTCATACTGCACTTATTTTGATAAATGACTTTTCATAAGTTACATCCTAGAAGTGGGGCTAAAAGCACACTACAGAGACAAAATACTTTTACATGGTATCACATCACTTACCATTCTTCTTCCTTATGAGCAAGGAAAAATTCATTGATCTGAATTTTCTTGAATTCAACTTTGTACTCATTAAACTTTTTGATAGATTCTTCGTCTGTGATATTGTCATCTTGTTGTGCAAGGAATGCTTTAAATGCCATGAGTGGGGGCTGAGTTTGAAAGCCTGAATCATGCCTAAGTGAAAAATAGTAAATAAGGAATGGTATTAGGTCTTCAAACAAAAGCAAAAAAAACTTGTAATGTCACATTAATTGATATATCAAAATGGAACGTTTCAAAAACATCTCTCTATTTCTTAGAAAAAAAATGTACAATTCAAACATTGCTGTCTCAGTTTTAAGGGTAGAAATATACTTTAATAATGTTGGGAATCAAAAATACAAGCACAATGAAAAATAATTGAAGAATGCTTTTTTCATTCCCATTATGACTCCAATTTTAAAACAAATTTCCTATGCCTTCAACTTACCCTCTTGGGCCTCCACCATAATGATGTTGCTGTGGGGGTGGCATATCACCACCTGCTGGTCCAGAATGTCCCCATCCACCACCTCCATGATGCTGTTGGTTACCATGTTGCGCATTGTAACCACTTCCATACTCATGATGCTGTTGTCCATAACTACTACCTCCACCAGCTTCATCCCTAAAATGATTGAAAGTAATACAGCATATTAACACATAGGTTACAACTTATTTTATATTTCCATTACCATATTACAGCCAACAACACTCACTTTAAAGACATCAATACATTTTCTAACTGTGACACTAGCAATCCACATCATTTAAAGATGCTTCAAAATCTGTTTTATAATTCTTTAAGAATTTCATGCAGGTCTTTTGATTTTGCCATCTGTTACCAGTATAACTTTACATAATATGATATGTTCACTTTACTAAAAATAAATAAATATCATAACTCCTTATAAATTATCATACCATTTTTGTTGTAAGAAAATAAGTGTCATAAACATAAGTCATTTGTTTAATAAATATGCACTTGAAATGGATCAAACAGTTTTAATTACCAATCACGTCTCATTCTTTTCTGTGGAGGACTCATATCGTGTCTCTGACTCTGTGGACTGTACCTTTCTCGTCTACGGTTATTATCATAGTCTCTGTTATACATGTTACCCCCTCTTCTGTCTCCGCCATCACGATTTCTGCTATTCCATCCTTCTCTACCCCTGTTAAAACCAGAAGATTTATTTCTGAGATTTACATTTGTATTTCCATCAGAGTTCTTAAATATTTGTTTACCATTTTCACCTTTGTGAACTACACACCTATCCTCCCATTGGTCTCTTCCGCCGCCTCCACCACCTCTTCTGTCATCTTGTCTCTCATAATCATTTCTTTCTCTCCTGAATTTGTCCCTTGCGCCAGACCTACGGCGGTCATAGTTTTCGTCGTCACTGTCGCCCATTTCCTTAATAATCTGAAGTATAAGGAAGACTTTTGGTCCTTAATACGATCTTTAAATAAAAGTTTAGGACCCTAATACAAAACAGCTAAATTTGACATTTTATTGTGGCTTCTTTCAGAATGCATTTGATAATGTAACATTTAGAAGCCACCAGAAATGGGAATTTTTGTCTTGGTCTGGGATAACCTAAGATGAAATATAATAGTCAAATGCTGCTCTGAGAGTAAAAGATCATTTTAAAAGTACATTTGGACCTCATTTCTAATTCGATTTTGTCTAAGCATAGTTTTCTTTCGATATCGTAGTTTCTTTATACCTTTCAGATCCAGGGCGCCGGTTATCCCAGAATTCACTACCTGCATGTAAAACGGATTCGCATTCGCTCGTATACCACGTTATATCTATACACACTTAAAATCGTTTTTTGTAGAGGAAGATACCAGGCAATCGTACAATCACTTTTGATGACATCATTGATATTTGCGTACACAAAAACGACGAGCAAGGACAGTTTCCTTCATTCGCTTCATATAAAGTTTGAAGGATGCTGGAATGAATAAGATTTTATTTGAATTTAATCTATATGAATTAATGACATAAGAGGCGCACCATCGATATCTGCCATATCTGAGTTAACGAGAAAGGTATATATATGTTTAAATCACAACTTCAGTAACAAGAACATAAATACCAAAAATTGTGACAGCTCTCACTGACTGAACTGAAGCCTGAAGGGAGGTGACACTGACAACCTTCTTTGTATTATATATACTGTCACTTTCAATGCATGCTCAACCAACTGACATATATCTGTCACCCCCACGGTGAATATTAGGGCGTTCTCACAGTTACTGGGTTTAATAAATTGTTATGTTCACATTGCGAACAAGTGGTGAAAGTTTCACTGAAACGTTTCTAGATATTAAAAGGGAATAATTGATTAGCATCGAGACTTCAATCAAGATTCAAGTTCATTATTTATCATTATTAATCATGCCCGTTTGTTTTCATCTTTATATTTAACTAGCCTAGACTAGTAGTATCTAGGCTACTGTTACAATTAGTTTTATGATTAAAGTCACAATTAGCCATGTCCAAATGCCTTTTACCTTTATTTTTTTAGATGACAAATCCATCGAATAGACTCCCTCCTGAATATGATGACATGCACCCTAAGGGCTATGATCCGGCTTTCACTGAGGACATCAGTACAAGGATGAGGGTACCAGATAACATTACTATCGGGGAGGAAGGAAAAGGGGATTACCTTGATCCAATGATAGATGTAGGGAAAAGAGCAGCTCACATGCAAGTACCAGAGAAAATCATGCTTCTAGGTAAGCTTAACAGATATCAAAACCTTACAAACTGAGCCTGAGGCTTGTTAATGTCAAGTACATCTTGTGAACCCAAATTATATTATGGTTGCTTTTATTGCTAACTTGTGGTGAATGATTTTTTTAGACTTATAAATCTAATTTGACTGTCCCCAATTAAGGCCTCGTGAGGGTCTAATTACTTTTTTTGATATGCACTTACATATGTCCCAAATAATCATTTTCTTTAAAAGATAATGCTATAAAAGTATATATTTTTAGCTTTAGGACATCTTAA
>JAVSBT010234307.1:0-12949 GCA_033118115.1 Pharyngocirrus eroticus | reverse complement strand
GACGGCGCTATTCTTAACGATCGGTCTCGATTCATGACTAAAAAGGTAAAAAATATTTCAATATAGTGTAACTTTAAGCTTTTATAAATATCAGGTCTTAAGGATATGAAGAATGTTTTTTGTCACCATTTGGTTATATGCAACCCATGCATGCCACTTCTTTACTCAAAACATGCAAACATACAAAATGTTTAATTTCAGGAGTAACAACAGTTGCAGAGATCACTTCTCATCTTGGACTTCCCCCTCGGGTGGATTTCCCTGAGGTGTATAAATACTTAACTACCTTTTATAATGAAGAGACCTACTCAAAATTCCTACTAAATATAGGAGTTCTTTTACCAGCAATTCAAGCAAGTGGATATCCAGATTTACTACTGAAGGCCAGTTATGGAGAGATCTATTCAACCCTCTTGTATTTGGTTGAAAATATAGGCCCGGATTTTTTCCACTACTTTGGAGATCCAACCTATAATTACCAAAGACCCTTTATCTTTGAACCAATTACTGACATTGCGACAAAGCCAGAACATTATCAGGTAAGATGAAAAACACTTCTTTTTATTTTTGTTAAGGCTTTTTACCAAGTTAATTGTACTATTAAAATAGACTTTTTCATTGCTGCATCATAATTATATTACTTGTGACATCGAACTTATCTAACATGAAAGACTTTCATAAAAAAATGTAAATTCCTTGATTTTTCCCCCATTTAACATCATCCAGTTTTCACTTTTCTACTCGTTTGGCAATTACATTGATACAAATGCATATTATATTATTATAATATTAATTAATATGTAATTTATACATCTTGCAGAATCTAAGAGTGAAGAAGAGCTGTCTGAAAGATTTGGCGTGAGCAGTGATGATGTATTTAGCATTGTGAGTCCTCTTCTCAGGCCTTTCATAGAAGTTCGAGGTGATTTTGAACCTAGATATATCTCCAGGGCTCGCTTATTTGACAGTGTAATGAAGAGTTTCAAAGCCATAGGTGGTTTTGACCTTGCTTAAAACTAAACATTCTAATTTTCTTAAAAATATTAAAGTTCTAAATATCAAACCAGAATATTTTCATTGACTATCAATATATGCACTGTCTATTCCATGAAAATGAATGCTGAACTCAGCCAAAGAGAACTTTTTATCTTAATTATGATCTAACTAATTGAGGCTGCGGCACACATTTGGAATCAATAATTATAATCCCTTTTTTAAAATTGCTGTGGATTTTATAGACTTAATTTTATCAGGCACACGTTGGTCATCCTATATTGATTATAATTGATTATAATGTTGTAAGGCACACTTTTTAACCCATAGGATTTAATCGAAATTGGAAAAGGGTTTTTTAATTGATGCCAAAAGTGTGTCTAACCACAGCCGATAAGGTTGTATGTATCTAGCTCTACTAGCAATAAAGATAAAATGAAACCCAAAACATTTAGATTTATAGGGTCATTTCATCAGATTTTTGTTTTGTTTTTGCTGTAGTCATAGTTACTGGGGTTGTTTCATAGGAATGTTTGTGGGAATGTACAGCATGATTCAAAAAGAGCTTTTAACTGAAAATTCCCATGTTAAATACCCAAACAGTTGAAACAGTATTTCTTTTACATTATTGAGTACAAAAGTCTTTCTTAAAATGTATGATCAGTTTCTCAATCCATCGTGGAACGATTCATAGATATCTGTCTTTTCACAATTAATCATTCCACACATTTGCTCTATTGGCCGTGGTTAGATACACTTTTGAAATCTATGTATTAGAAAATTTTCTTTACATTTATGTTGGAAAAGGAAATTTTCGAATTGATTCCAAAAGTGTATCTAACCACAACCATTGAACAACTTTGGCTCTGACATGTAGACCTTTTTTTTTTTGTAAAAGCCTGTTTACATTAAAAAACGTTTAGTCCAATTTCACCTGACTGTTGTTGAAAACTTCTATAATCTGGTCAATGATTTCTTTGGGTGCTATTGTTTTATTTGCTATTCAAGAGCACACTTCCAAAATTATCATTTTCAACAAAAATAATGCTATGAAAGTATCTATTTTGAAAATGATAATTTTGGACATTATTGACACAATACAAAAAAACAAAAACACAATTGGACCCTCATCACCCTGGAAAAGCTGCTTTGATTTTGCAATACTAACACTGTGTATGAAAATTTTAAGGCAAACTATAAATGCATTATTTTTATAGTTAATTTTGTTGCAAAATTCAAAATTGTTTGACATTGGATTACAAAATGGAAACAGACTGTTAGTGAGTATCTATTAATTTGACTTTTAAGTCTCAATTTTGAATTTCATTACTGTGGTTTGACAAGGCATGGATGTTTTCTAGTCTTGTGTTATTATATTTTCTAAATATCCATAGACAAGAATATGAAAGACATGATTTTTTTTTCATTAAATGAGTTTTGTATACTTAATACAAACATATAATATATTCATCTAAATTGCAGAGAAAGGTTGATAATAGCCTTCTCTAATCGTAAAATGGATTTAAATATTCAATCACAATTTTTGAATGTTTTATAGTGCCATATGACAGCTAAAATTATTACTTATCATACAAGTTTTTTTCAGAGTCTAGACATAAAATATATCAGCAATAAATGTTCATAGTTGTGTATCAGACCATTTGCATCATCCACACTCTGCTTCAAAAAGTGTTATTTCGTACTGACATAGGTGGACAAGAAATACAAATAAAAAATATTTGTGATTTATTTGAGGTTACCACTGCCAAGGTGGTGTGGAGTTACCATTATAAACCCAACCCCCACCCCCACCCCCACCCCACCCCCTCTAATTAGCCTTATTTTCTTTGTGAAACCTTCTATATTCAAAATGTTCATCATTTCATATTGTCTCTGGTAGGATATTGACCGATGATATTTATGTCACTTCAAAATGTCAATGTAATAGAGATTCATGGACCAATTATTAGTCTCACATTATTGGCATTTATCTATAATTATCAAATATCTGTTTTTTATATCTTATATGGGTACAGGAATGTTAAAAAAACAAAATTATTGATTTTGATTGGTGTATAGACATCAACATTATCTCTACATTCATTATGATTGTAGATACTCCAAAATTTGCCCTTTTTTTCTGTGATTATTAGGAAATTGGCTTGGTGGTTTTTTTCTGGATTGGGTGTAAACCATATTTGATCGTCAAAACTATATATAAATATGCTGTTATAAGATAGATTGGGGTGTTAGAAGACAGGACAACCCTTTCAAAATGTTGTTTCATATTTTAGTGATTTTTCTTAGTTTCGGTGGATGTGTCAAAGCTTTTGGTATGTAACCTGTTTTGGATTTAAAAAGGTGTATACCTATTCCATATTTTTATGAGGTTTTCCCAGTTAGAAAATCTCATTTTTTTACACTTTTAAGAAGAAGAAACAATCTTAAAGCTAATGATTTGGTTTTAAAAGGAATAATGTCTATTTCTAGAAAAATAAATTCTTCACTCTTAATCATTTAAGGTACAATTTACATTTAGAATAAAAATGAGAATCCCCTATAATATTTAAGAACAGGCTTATATTGCTGTAGTGTCAATTTTTTCAAGATATTTTAATTCCTTTATTCCCTCTTGTGTTAGATTGCATTGAGCTTGCAGAAACAGGATGGAACGTTTTTAATATGCTAGGACATCCCGCTATAAAGCCAAACTTGGGAGATATCCTATCAAACAGGGATCAATTTGATATATTTGTTTGTAATCTAGCAGGTAGGTATAGATTGAAGCATATCAATTTAAAATGATCTACATGTATTCATAGATTAGATTTTAAAATATTTTATGTGATCATGTGACCTCTATAGGACCCCTTGCTGGTCTCATATATCCCTGTCTCATATACCTTTAAGCAGCACCACGCTACCTCGTTTAAGCCACCAACTTTAAAGACATCACTTGTGTAAGCGAATGAAAATCGCTTGAAAATGAAAATGATAATTTTGGACATATATGTTTGTCCATATCAAAAAAAGCAATTAGACCCTCGATCAGACCCCCTTAATACTTTCTTTAAAAATAAAAATAAGGAATGTATAACACATTTATAGGACAGTTGTATAGATCTTTTTAACATAAAACATTTTTTTGTTTCTGTTCTTGAAGACAGTAAAAACCTAGAAGAAGTCGTCCAAATTATGAAAAAATACACAGAGTTCAAAGACGACTTTGAAATAAAGACAATGTACAACTACCTTGCTGGGATGTTAAAAGACAAGGGACTTGACCGACTAGAAACTGAATTGTCAATGGTGTTAAAGGTCTCTTCCACTCTATATAAATGGGGCTTTCCAGTGTACCCCTTTAAAGCCCCTAGGGAAGAGATCAAGTCATTTGTCAAAGAAATTTACAGTAAGCTTGGTCCCAAGGCTATAAGTGTTCTTACAGAGGGAGGGCTTGAGGGGCCTCAATATGTTTTCCAAAAGCAGGATGAAGTGGACGAATTTGCAGATGCTTTAGCAGGTAAGGTCAACTTACTGTTGGTAATTATCTTGTTGAAAGGGATGTTACACTGTACTGGTGTATCATATTCCATTGTGGACCATTTGACTTTCACATAAACCGGCACGTTTTAAATTGAATGTAAATCTTGGTCACAAATGAAAAAGATAGCATTGACTCTATTCAAAGCTATACTCCTTTAATCCTTGCAATAGCAATTTGTGACCCATCATTCATATCAAATTAAAACAACCGAATACAACTGTTGAACAGGAATACTGTACTTTCAGATTCTGATAGCATTGAGGAAGTGGCGAGAAAGCTAAGATTGCCCGTATCTTCTGTAGAAGCAATTGGATATTCGTTTGCTCCTACTCCTGAAAGGCTAGAAGAAATGGAAACAATATTTCCTGCTATATTGAAGGTTCTAGGAATATTGTATCATGACAGATTTTTTGAATTCAACCATATAGAATCTTATCCATTTGGTGGTATGCAATATACAGTTAGGCCATTTGAAATTGATTACATGCTGGAAGGAATTTTTTAGCATAAAATATTGGCCCTGCCAGTCGATTATTTTTTATCTCAATGTCAAGTAGGCTACCCTCTGCCTTGTTCGTCCACACAAAGGAAAGAAGCGAAGTGTTCTGATTTCATTTGCCTAAATTTGACAAAAAGGCAAAATCAAAATCAGGTATTCAGCTCTGTATCAGAAACATCTGTCTTGTTTCCCTATCCAACGGAAAGGATGTAAAATATGGACCCTTGTAATGGATTCTATCCCCATGGCACGTAAAAGAACACAGATAACAATGTCCGAAAACAATGTCGTAATCTGTCTCTCATTCTCAAAAGAGGACCCCATGGGCTATCCTTTATAAATAATAGTTCAAATCAAATCAATGGCTAAAACATGACCCAGATGCATCCATCAAGCAACTTATCACTTTCATATGGCCTAACTTATATTTTACAATAGTTATGCATTTATATAAAGAAAAGTCAACTCTAGGAGATGTTCTGGTAGTTAAAATATAAATGTTTTGTGTGTTTCCTAACTAGCAGAAAGGATGTAAAATGTGTACCATTGCCATCCCTCGTCAAATTCATTATTAATTGCAAATAATGATATCCATAAATATTTACTATCACCTGTCAAAATGTGTATTGCATAAGTAGCGAAGAGTTTTAATATTAAACAAATTTTGGTAACAGAGTTTAAGATGTTTCACTGCCTCAAGTAAAGTTCTAGGAAAACAAAACAAAGCCATGCTCAAGATCTGTTTGATCCTAGCACAGCAAAAACTGTGTTATAAAAATATTTCTTTTCATTTTAGTACCAACAGTAACTCCAGAATGCCAGGCCTTAGGACAGAAGTTGTATGCTCTCAAGGACTATGCAAGTTATACATTACGTGGAGGTGGAATTGGGCCTTTTTATATGGGAAAACCTGAGTACATTTTAGGAGAGTTCCTTCAAATTGATGTCCAAAATGAAGACGATTGGACTGCAGCAGCATGCTGGCTCCAAGGTATGCAATTATCATGCGAAAAGAAAATATCCTAACAAACTGTATCTAAAATATTAGCAAACATATCATTGGTTCTAGAATCCGTGATTAAATGAAATGTTCTACATTGAAACGAAAAGTTAGAAGAAGATTTCCTAACTCATGATGTTTCAACCTCTTCTAGAGGGCTTGGTCACGATAATGATAGGATATCTCTAAAAATTGTGAATGGAACTCCTTTAAACGATCATATTTCACTGCCTTGTAGTCATATTGTGTCACCATTTGGTTATATCAAACCCTTGTATGCCACTTCTTTACTCAAAATATGCAAAAATACATTATGCTTAATAATTATAGGATAATTTCATTTTAGGAATAACATCAATTGCAGAGATTACTTCTCGATATGGACTTCCACCTGAGGCTGATTTCCCTTGGGTGTATGAATACTTAACTACCTTCTACAATGAAGAGACCTACTCCAAATTCCTAATCAATATAGGAGTTCTTTTACCAGCAATTCAAGCAAGCGGCTTTCCAGATTTACCACTGAAGGCCAGTTATGGAGAGATCTATTCAACGCTCTTGTATTTGGTTGAAAACATTGGCCCAGATTTCTTCCACTACTTTGGAGATCCATCCTATAATTACCAAAGACCCTTTATCTTTGAACCAATTACTGATATTGCTTTTGTAGCCAGGACTTTATCAGGTATGATGATAATATACTTTTCTTTGTTTTTAAAAACTACTTTTAATTGTTATTATTATGTTAAAGCTGTTTACCAAATTAGTTATACTGTGTGGTGATTAAAGTGACATTGCAGCATCATCTTGTTACCTAGGAGAGACCTAATTAAGAAGAGTCCTTTTGAAACTTATCTAATATGACATTTTTTTTAATAAAAATGTAAATTCCTTGATTTGTCTTCCATTTTACATCATCAAGTTTTTAGTTTTCAGTTTGTAAGGCAATCACATTGATTAAAATGCATATACTAATTATGTAGTTTATAAATCTTGCAGAATCTAAGAGTAAAGAGGAGCTGTCTGAAAGATTTGGCTTAAGCAGTAGTGATGTAAAAAGCATTGTGATTCCTCTTATCAAGCAATTCATAGAAGTTCGAGGTGAATTTGAACATGAATATATCTCCAGGGCTCGCCTTTTTGACAGTGTAATGAAGAGTTTCAAAGTCATAGGTGCATTTGACCTCGCTTAAAACAAGCCAAAACTTTTTTCATCGATTATCGATAAAAGCACTGAATATATGAATGCTGAAATCTGCCAAAGAGAACTCTAGTTCAAGGCCTTATTGAGGCTGTGCTTTTTCACTCATATTATACAATTATAAAAGAACACATTTAGCATGGTTGCATAAAACAAAAGATCACTTCTCTCTTTAGTTTTTCAATGACAAAAAATCAGTGGGTTTCTCATTAATGGCTATACTTATGTAAACATGTTTGATTTTGTTATAGAATAAATAAACTCAATATCCAGCACATCATGAATTTGGGTTTTTGCACTGATTTGTATTGACATAATTATGTAATCTTGAAAAATATAATATATATCTCTGACCTATATAAAATAAATATCTGCTTTTTCAGGATAAATTGGTTTGTGAGATTATTTTTTGAATTATTGCTGCACCAATTGCTTAATTTTATATAATTATCCACCGACATAGAAAAACATGTTTAGCCCCATTTACATTTGCCCATTTCTCCATAATGTCATCTTATGTTTGACCATTTAAACAATTCTGATCCTTTGATAGACTTGAAGTGACTTGAACTTAAAGTCAATGTGTTTATATTGACTACAAAGTTGCAAAATTTAAAGCTTGCGAACATGTGGCAATGTTATATGTATGTAGGTCGAAAATTAATCCCTTTGAATACAAAGATTTATCTATAAATTTCATATAATATTCTTCAAAAATCGCAACTTTGTGTAGATTGTAGACTTCCGCTTTGAAGAATCTCAACTAAAAAAAACTACTAAAGAGTCACTTTCAAGCCACACATTGTAAACAGGGCTATACAAAGACTAAACATGATGATTGGGAATCATAAAATTAAACTACATCCTGCTATGAAGTGTGATTCGATGTTAAATGATAATAAGTTACATTGCATGCACATGTAATATTGTAACCTTAATATTGGATGATCTTGTCATTCGGATGAATATAATGATTTGTTCTAAATTACCATACAATTGCACTGTTTAAAATATGATATTTCATGATTACTGTCAGAAAGGATTGGCAAGCAATATAGATAGTACTGTCAAAAGATGGCTGGATATTTTATTTGCTTGTGTTTGATATATCTGTATACAAGTGGTAAGTTTTTTAAAAGTGTTTTTTTTTTTCAAATTACACATAATGGAAGATATAAATTTCCTCCAATTTTAATAATTTAACTTGTTTACATAAAGGTAATTTACTCCAACATTTTTGCAATAACAGATGAATGAAATCCCTTTGACTATGTATATGAGGATTCTTAAAACGTCAAAGAGTACAAAATGTTACAATATTTGTATAGTCTATTCAAATTAAATGTAACCCAAGCAGAATCTATAGACATAGAAAGATTTTTAAAGATTTATCTAAAATATATTCTCTGCATCATTCCAGATGCACATAGTATTTAAAAATGTCCTCCTTGTTTACAATTTGTTTCAATATTTTTAGAATCCTCTGCAGAATCACTATGTGATCGGATATCACAGGATGTAAAGAAGTCACAAAACAATTTGCGAATTCTTTTTGGCCCACACATGGGAAACATACCATACCATCCTTCTCTTACCGAAGTTGAATTTGTTGAACATATGTGCAGAGTTGCAGGTATACTGCCTTAAAAAAAAGTCTCATTTTGTAAATTATATGTATACATTTCTGGCTAGTTGTAAACGTGTTAATCTAAGAAGACATAGTAGCCTAAGTAATAATATAGTGGCAAGACCTGGTTCAATCCTTGGATAAAAGATATTCATTTCTCTCTATAAGCTTCAGTTTTACCCTCTTAAGAATAATATATATTATCAGTTAATAATGAGATATTTCTAGTTGGGAAATTACTTCAATTCCAACTCAAAGTACCCTTGTAAAAGAAAGTCTCAAAACATGTCATCTTATGTTTGACCAATTGACAAAGTCCTAAAGATTGCCAGACATTGACAGCACCGAAGTTGTCCGAAAAAAAGTGATGTAATTTCTATAATCAAGAATAATGATAAATACAACTCAATAAAACTAACCTGGTTTAATACTTCTGCATGTTTCTAATGTATTATTTTCAGAATGCACAAATATGGACGAGCTCTTGTCAGTAGTAGCACCCACGGATAAAAAGTCTGTAAAAGATGATGCAAGAGAAAATTACAACATGTTGGTAGGTGCAATAAAATTCAATGGTGGAATGGAAAGATATGCCAGAATTGCCAAAATGTTTGCAGACATTTTAGAAAAATTGGTGACACATGGGTTTCCAGATTTACCCCTGACAGCTGAACCAGAGGCCATAAAGAAATACTTGGATCCAATGGTCAAAGAACTAAACCCTCACTTTGTTTCTTTGTTGACTGAAACTGGAACTGAGTTGGACTCTTTTTTTGAAAATGATGAGAATGTTATGGCCTTCTCTAAAGCACTTACTGGTGAGATAATTTGGGAAATAGCTTATATGATTTAACAGGGGAAATGTTGTTAATTTTAGAGAAGTGCTGTATATAGAACCAACAAAAACTAAACTAAGCCGAGAATAATAATAATAATTTGTATAAATTGACAGAGGTTTCTGACACACATATGCTAGCTGTGAAGTTAGGCTGGGACCCTCAAGTTACCTATACAGTTAATTCTGCCTTCTACATCAGTATGGACAATGATGTTGAGAGTTTGTCTGTGAATTTGATGAACGTATATAAAGTTCTAAATGAGAGAGGTTTTTTCAACTTTAACCATCTGACTTCATATTCGGCACAAAGTATGTATTTCAATGTTACCATTTTATCTCTTTTCAAGGATTTCAAAAGGGGGAGGTGGTTATAATATAATATAAACAAATTGAAAAATATTTGTTGTAATATCGCTATATTTGTCTGGCTATCTCACATAATATTATGTGTACTTTTTAATCTCAACTGTGAGGTCACACCTGTAACTGATGACATATGCCTTTTTTGTACCCTTTCTTTTCTTCATGAAATTCCTTATGTTATCGATCTCTAGACAAAAGCTCAAAATGTATAAATATTGGAAAAGAATTATTTGCTGCAAGGGAAAATTTTGCATATGCATTGGCCAAGACTGATCATATGTTTATTGAAGCAAGTGCTCTTTATGAAATTGGGGAATATCTTCATATTGATGTCCATAAGAAAGACGATTGGATTGACCTTGTTTGCTGGGCTGGAGGTAAAACTAAATCCAATGTGATATACTTAAATCATATGCATGTACTATTACATGTTTGAATTGATATAACATTGGAATTCAAAGAGGAATATTTCAACTTTTGACGCAAATGGGAAGAAATCTTTAAACAATATTACCGAGGTATTTATCAAAACCGATAGTAGTATGGTAAATGGATGGTCTATATGTGGCACAAAGCAATGAAAGAAGATTTAATTTCCTTTTCAAAACGGTGTATCAATCATCAACATAGAAAAACATCAGATCGATATTACATTCACATTCTGTAGACAAAATATGGCATGAAAGGTTAGGTACCATTATGAAAACTTGTTGTTTCCCTCAAATTTCTTTTTTGACTTACTGCATAGACATTTATTTTATATATATTTTAAAACTAAATATTCTTGAATAAGTCTTACAATATTTCATATCCTTCAGAACAAAAATCCTTTCAAGATATTCATGAGGGCATGGATTTGCCCTTTAAATTAGATCAATCAGCATACGATGATCTTATGGAGGGGTTGAGAGATATGGGAGGTGTTGAGGGAATAAGAAAACGTATCACTGTTGCACAAATCCTGTTTCCTGCCATGTTAAAGTCTGGTTTCCCTAGTTTTCCTCTTAAAACAACATATGATGAAGTATTATCCATGCTCAATGAATTGTTCCAACAAGTTGGTCCTGATTTTCCTGACTACTTGGATTTATCACCATACCAACTACACAAATTTGGAACCATTCGTGACTTGGAATATATAGCCAGAGCCATTGTAGGTAAGGACATTTAAAAGGTCAAGGAGATTGAAAAAAATCAAGAATTAAGGTCAGTATTATGACCGAAGACAAACTAAATTGAGTCACTCAAATGTGACAGATTTCATTGTATGATTTCAATACAGCAACTGAAAAATTCAACCCTTTATTTTTTTCAGGTGCCACGGATATTTATGACCTTGAGACCAAGCTTGATATTACTACATACAGCTTATTTAATACACTACAGATTTATAGGAGATTAATTTGGAATAACTCTGACATTCCAAGACTCATAAAGACGGCTCAAACTGGAGTTTCTATTTTGGAAAAATTGGAAATGATTGGTATGGCTTTTCACTGATATAAGATATTTCAGAACAGATATTTTGATATGTTTGCATAATACAAAAAGTTTGTTTCTCTCTTTAAGTGGGATTTTTTCATTATACTTATATAATATTATAAAAATGTTTGCTATTAGTAAAAAAGAAATGAATATCCAACAGATCATTAATTTTAATATTCGGGCAAGTTTGTAAATGTTTGATACAAATTTGCAATGTAAAATTTATATTTGGTTTGGTCTTCTCTGAACATCTGATTCAACTAAGAAATGTCATTATATCTATAAGCTTTCGTCCCAATGATACACCAATTTTAACCTTTGAAATTTTTACTCTTGTAGAAGTACAAGTTTTAAATTGTATATCAACACATTACACTTCAGTGATAAAAATCAATTAATGATGCCAAAACCAACCTACTCTAGGAAGATTGCGAAAAGCATCTCTTACATTTGCCAATTCATTCCATGCCACATCTTCATGTTTCTGGTTTACTTAATTATATATCAATTCTAACAACACCCTAAAGGAAAGAACAAGAGTTCAAAGACTATCACAATTACACTGTATGATAGTTTGCTTTATAAAACAATAATCAAAAGCTTTAATTACAAAACCAGTTGTCATTTAAAGCCAAAACAGCCAAGTACATGTAATTATTATTCATGGTATTCCAATCATCCTGTCTAAAATAATCATGCAATTATAATAAAACAAAAAACAAAACTCTATATAACCTTTCATAAAAAACATCCTTTAACATATTGTTAGTCACCTTCAAAACCATGATTAAGAGTTGTAACATTGTCTGCAAGACAGCAAAGGAACTGATGCCCTATGTTACATCCCCTATAGATATTGTCCCATGGAACTCCTACTTACTTTTCATACATTATCACTGGCTTATTATATTTGCCCCCTCTGGTGAAGGGCAAATATGATAACATTGCCTGCCATGTGGATCCGTATATCCGTGGATTCACATTTGTCAACACGATAGAAGAAAAACTAAGCAGCACATATAGGAGCACCAAATTTGAAGATAGTACCAAAGATGTGTTTTTGAAAGCCATTTCGGGTGTATTATATATTAATCTTAAAGTTTTAAGGGATTTTGTTGAAAGCACAGGAGCACCAAAATTGAGAATAGTATCAAAGACTTGGATTTCTGAAGATTTAAAGGCCATTTCAGGCCAATCTTCTATTTTTCTTGATTTTTTAAAAACTTTTATTGATTACATGATAGTAGGGGAAACACCAAACAAGAACATTTTTTATTATTATTATTATTATTATTATTATTATTATTCAGGGTTTTTTTTTCCATTCAATTTTTGTTTCATTGTGCACAAAACAACGGAACTAAACCATAGTTCTATGTTAGTAATGTGCTTGTGGTGT
>JAVSBT010234196.1:0-12950 GCA_033118115.1 Pharyngocirrus eroticus | reverse complement strand
TTAAAGTCTTTTTACAATCAACAGTATCACTGTACAATAAATCTGATTTACCATAATCTGCTAAGAAGCTTTTCACAAAGTATTCCCATGTTTTTATATTATTTAAGGACAATCTGTAAGACCATTTAAAGATTTTCTTTGTAATTCTATTGTCATTAGTGTTTTTCAGATTACAAAATAGTCTTATCACTTCAATCTTTTGTTTTAGAAAAAAATCATCTTTTCCTTGAAGAACATGATTCATTTTAAGATTTTTTTCAAAATTGCAATTCTTGAGCAATAGTAAAGCTTTTGGTGATGTTTTGTGTGTAATAGTGATTAATCAATTATAGATAAATAGGATCTTTGAAATAATTGACATATTTTTCTTTTATGTTCAATTTTTCTAATATAACTTTCATTAGAATGCTTTCAATGCAAAGGTTGCAGGTCAATTTCCCATATACTGTTCTCTGTCACTGATCCTAAAAGTATGAAATTATTCTTATGATTTATTTGATGATAAAATGAAGTATATACATCGCACCCCCATTGACTAGCATTGTGAGGCATTGTTGTTAGTTTGATAAACTTCTGTGTTCTCAAATCAACAAAGCACATATGAATGTGATAGGGATCAAGTCAAGGATAGAAGAAGGGGTGGTGTAGGATTGTTTAATAAGAATTATCAAAGGGGTATGTGACCCTTTTTTAAAATTCAGCATTTGTAAAGGGATACTGTCTACAATTTGATGGTAACATTTTTTACCCTTTTTGAGTATAACTTAGCGATCGGTCTTGATTAATTGTTTTTAAAAGGGTTTACCATGTGATAATGGCGCCATAGCTATAGATAGCCTGGCATTGACTATGCAGCCAGTAGAGTCCAATGCAAAGAACCCAGAAAAGGAGGGGAATGGAAGGTTCGGGTATCAGACATATAGCTAAACTATATAACGGGTTGAAATGATCAGGATATCCTGAATGTGACTGTTAGTGACTGTAACGTTGACAGTACTAAGCTTTTTTTTTTAGTTGAGATTGACAGGAATATAAAAAATCAATAACGATAGGAGCATGGATGACTCAGTGATAGACTTTTTTTTTTTATAACAATAAGGGGTGAGATTCATCACCTGCTTTAAAATAGCAGGTGATGAATCTCACCCCTTAAATTCAGAACTCTCCCTTCTTCCATTTGGTAGGAGATACAGAATCATCAAATGTAATAGAAATACTCTTAAGAACTCTTTTATACCATCTGCCATTAAGGAATTAAATACACCTTTGTAATTTTTTATTTTTATATGCATATATAAGCTCTTTGTCTTTAAACCACTTTGTTTTTATCATCTTGATAATGTAAATTGAACTGATTTTCTTTTTTAAGTATAGTGTTTTTTCATTTAAATGCACAGTTGTGTTGTTTTTGTTTATTTTGTTTTTCTTTTGTTTTGTATTTTCTTGGATATCGTATGTAAAGAGCACTGTAGTGTATCTCTGTATAATATCTTACTGTATCTTGTTCATTCATGTATATCTCACTGTATTTGTTTGCCTGTATTCCGAAAGGAAAATTTCCCCTCTAGAGGGATAATAAAGTTTTATTATTATTATTATTATTATTATTATTATTATAACCAACTTTATGAATCTATTGAAAGTACATAAGACTCTTAATTATCCTTATCCAACCACCCACCAACTCTGAATAATGAAAAATGTGAACATTCTTAAAAAGGGAAGGGGACGTATTCATTATGTCAAATTGTCTATTCACCCCAAATGGTGACACATACTCGCATACAGTAGAAGCTCAATCTATCTGTCACGAGTTTAACAAAAACCTCATCTAAAAAGATAGATGGGCACCAGGCCTTTTAACTTATGATGACTTTTAGACAGGAGGCCGAGTCTAAGTTAATTATATGTTTGTACACTACAAATACTAATAGATAGATAAAAGGGTGGTTAAGACCACCCTGCTGTTTACGGAAATTATGGACACATTGTATTATGAAGAAGGGTTATACCTAGCTAGAGAAATAACTGTTTATAATCGTTTGTTAATGTTATTATGACTGTATTGATATCTATAGGATGAACAGACTGCACAGTCAAACCTCTATGTGATAACATTATAATTATGGTTCATTCATTCATTCATTCATTCATTCATTCATTCATTCATTCATTCATGTATGTATTTTAATTTGTATGCCTGTGAAACTTCCTTTTTAAGCCTGTATTATTGGGTGATATAATTGGGAAATATGGTCTAAATCGCCAATCTGTCAAAAAAATTGGTGATTGTATGAATGAAATAAAAACCTGGATGAATGTAAATTTTTTGAAGTTGAATGAATCCAAGACTCAAGTTATGGTATTTGGCTCAAAGTGTCAACTGCGCAGGACCGACCCCCCTCCCCCTTTTTTACAGGTCATGCATGGGAAAGAGCTGGGTCTGTCCGAAACCTTGGAGTCATTTATGACCCCTACCTCAATATGGAACATCATATTTCATACATCTGCGGAATAGCAAACCTCCATTTACGTAATATTTCAAAGATTAGAAAATTCCTCAACAGAGATGCAACGAAAACTCTTATTCATTCATTAGTCATTTCACGGCTAGATTATGCTAATGATCTCTTGTGTGGTTTACCTAAAACACTAATCAATAAATTACAAATGATACAGAACAGATGCGCCAGAATTATCATGAAAACTCCACGCAGATCCAATATTACCCAAAGCTAAAATATATTTACACTGGTTACCCATCAATAAACGTATTTCATACAAAGTCATCTTATATACCTTTAAGGCCCTGCATGGTCTGACACCTGGATACCTGCAGGACCTTATCAAACAATACACACCAAATAGATAACTTAGATGGGGTGGGCAGGGTCTCCTGCAACCACCATCAGCTATGACAAGCAACTTATTCTTCATGGAGAAAGAAGTTTTTATTATGCTGTCCCTGCCTTTGGAACACCCTTCCCCCCGATCTAAGGAAAACCACAGATCTATCAAAATTTAAAAAACTACTGAAAACATATTTATTTCAACAATATTATTCAACCTAGAATTGTTACAATGTACAGCGCCCTAGAGGACTACATCAGTGATATAGGGCGCTATATGAATTTTAGTAAATATATAAAATAATGATAAAGTCCAACACAAAAGATATGCGGTTTGAAACCTCATGTTTCAAGTCATCAAGGACTCTCTTCAGGGTTTATTTCAAAAGTAAGATCACAATTACAAAATGTTAGCATATAAAGCATTATTTTATATTCATACTGTGCATAAGGAAAGTTTTGCTTTCAAATCTACTATTATATTTGTAAATATATATTATTATATAACATTTGCTTATAAAAGACTATGTTTTTATATGATTTTCCCATTTTTATTGTGCTGTATCATAAGATAGGAAATAAAGTCATTTTATCTATTATCTATCTGCTTTCTTGCTTATATCAGTACAAACTCTGGGATAAAAAGTTTTAAAATGTGAAAATGCATTTTGCTAACTTAAGATTGTCAAAACTTGAAAACAAACCACCTTTTGACTTTCTATAAAGTGACTTTCACTCAAAAGATCAAACCCCAAACTGCTTTCTTGCTTATATCAGTACAAACTCTGAGGTAAAGTAGATTTAGAGTGCCCTCTGTTGTTATAATCCGTTACTAAATATTGTACTTTTATTTAAGGTGAGAAGGAAGTTGTGGATGCAATGACAAAGTTTGGAAAGCTGACCAATGAAGCAAAGTATGTGTTGATTCACTGCAAGTATATTCTTAGAAGTATTATAACTACCAAAAACTTCAAATACATTCATAGAGATATTGATACAAAAAACTAAAACCATCTCAAATTTCAAATTTTGCTCTGTTTGTTATAATTATTGTATAATTTAATTTTTTTCACGCAGTTGTTTTGAAGATTTTGTCAGAAATTACTTGGATAATTGGATGCAATGAAAAGTTAAATTTTGTAATTTTCTTTCTCCAGACTTCTGTTAGTTTTCCCCTTTTACACGTGGAATGACCTTGTGTGTAGTAGTGATTGTAAGTCATATTTCTTAACTCTATTTCTCATAGATCAGCTTTTGAAAATCAAGATTGGCAGGAGCGGGCCTCTTTGATGAATTCCAATTTTGATCTCAGGAAGTAAGTAGATTTTTATAAATTATTTATACCCCCCCTAAAAGTCCCATGATTAACATTATAATGAGTTTCCAGTAAGCAGTTTATATTTTTGTATTGGAAGTGGTGGAGCTGTGGTTGGCTTGTGTCTCAATTCTGAAGTCATGGTAAGGGAAGCAGATATCAGTCTACTTCTTTTGAATGAACATAACAAATTTGTTAATTTTTACATGTTAGAGAAAAAATAAAGCTGAATAAGAGAGATTAAGTAAATTGTATTTTTATGGGAATTGTATTATTTTTCAGAATGACTTGAAGAGAGAATATTAAGAGAATGGTTATGTAATGGTAGAGATAATCCCTTACCCTGGAGGAATGAACCATGACCCACCTGTAGTGGTTGTTTAGAATGGACCACCGATAACAGTATAGATCTGTCATACATGATCCAGGCTAAAGGCAGAACTGTAATGGAGCATATTTTGTACTACTGATGTTATTAAATAAGATAAAAGACTTTTTGGACATTATTATATTTTTTAGAATATTGTTCATAGTAGCCAATTTATGTGTTCACTCTATACCACAACCCCTACTGGCATGTCTCACCGTGAACTACTTTAACCCATGTAGTATAGGAAAAAGACTTCCAGATGTTTGGGTTGTGTGTAGGGGTGTGTTAGCTATTTACAAGAATTTAGTATTAGAAAGGGTATTTTGAATGTTGTATTGCTACATGGGGCCAGGTGAGAAACTAATCAAATAATTTAAAGAGTTGTATCGTATACTTTTTTATGAAGAATAAGTTGCTGCCAATCAGATGGAAATATTTCTGCAAACTAGTACAGTTATGAAGAGAAGAAAGTGAATGGGAAATAAAATTATTGATGACACTAGATGTAGTGTTGATACCATTCAACCACTAAAAAGCACTATTTTCACTAGTGGGGATCACACACTAAATCAATGTTCATGTAATTTACTCATGGTTGGTAGCTGAGATTGCCACCACCACCATACACAGTCACCAACATTACAGGGAAATCACTGTGAGTGCAGTACTACACACTACAGTGTGAAGTAAATAACTAAATATTGAACAGCTGGTATACAATGTTATATTTATACATTTATTTTCATGTCTTTCATTACAATATCTAAATCGACATCTTTACATTTCATATGACATTGTTTATAACTGTGACTTGTAGTATAAAATGTCTGCCATTTGCAGCTGAAGTATTTCTATTCTTGTACATCTATTTACATAAATATGTTAGCATATTATGCAATATTTACATCAAGAGATATTTGGAATAAAGTTTTTTTACAATGCATATGCAGGGGTCGATTTACATTTTTCCCTCAGAGGGACCCGTAAACATGATTATTAAGAAAACGGCTAAAATCTTAAAAATTCTAAGGGACCCACCCTATACTTTATAATGGGGCAAAAACGGCTGGTCCCTCGGTCCCTCAAGTAAATCGAGCCCTGCATATGATATTGTTTGGCATGATATAGTAAGTTGATTAATGCATTAAATATAAACTTCATACACATATAGGGATGAATAGACCTATTGAATTATAATATTTACACAACTTGATATTTACATACACATTAACTTTCACCCCCTCCCCTTGAGGCTTTATCAACTTAACTGTCAGTTGGCTAAAGAGTTGTAGTTAACATCATTTGCAGCTGAAGTATTTCGATTTTTGTACATCTATTTACCAAAATATGTTAACATTTACATGGAGAGATAGTTGGATTAAAACTTTTTTTACAATACATTACATGATATCATTTCTTTGAATAGATTCATACAGTTGGTAATTGTTATACATTTTTCATATTTCTCTTAATCTAAACTGAAAAATTGTTCTTACTTTCAACATTTTAGTAACATTCAGTGACTTCCATCAGGATAATGAGAGCCTTTGAATTTCACCACTAGGTGGAAGTGAGGTAAAATAATAGGCTGTCCCAAATATGACTAAGTCCATATTATTCCACTTTATCTTGGTTCATTAATACTGGTTTTGATTCACTGATCTAGAGAAGAACTCTAACATTTGTCAAACAATTCTTTCAATTGAGATTAAGAGAAATACGAAAGATTAGTAATATAACAATATTGGTTAAGATGAAAGCTTCTTGATTGAACATAATATTAATCATGTGATAAGTACATTAATGCTTTTAATATAATATTCATATTAGTATAAATTGACATAATTATTGTAAAATGATTTTAACACCTTTTCACACAACTTGATATTTTCTTCTGCCTCCTCTCTTGGAGACTTAGTAGAACTGTAAGAAAGAATATCATAGGGCTGTATAGGTTTTGAATTCCAGATTACTTGACAGATTTTTTAAATTGACTTTTGTAGTACATATTGCTTTTTAAACTGATGATGAACAGCTAGGTAATAAACATGTATTCTAATAGACTTTTTGTCAAATAAGCACATACATGTCTTACTATTGCTATGGAGATGAACACAAACAATGACATAACATGAAATTTTACAACACTTTTCTATAGATTAAACTGATCTTTAAGACCAAAGTCACAAAAGCTTCCAAGAGTTTACTGATCTCTCACTTACTTATATAGAGGTTTAAGGAATCCAAGCTTACTGAGTTTTTCTTTGTAGTGGGGTGGGGGTAGGATGATGGAATTGGTGGTGGTTACGTAATGTAAATTGATGATAGCCCTATAAATGGATAAAAGTATATAACATGAATTATCTATAATTTGTGATCTAGCAGTGTGATAAATGAGGGTTTCCCTAGTAGATTTTTCACCAAAAGGTTCTTGGCTCACTAACTGAATAACAGAAAGTGGTATATGTGTAGTGCAAATTTGATTAAAATCAATGATTGCATTGGGAAAATGCCCAAACCTGGGGTAGTTTTGACCCTATTTAGATTGTGCATTCGCAACTTCACTGCATTTTGTATTATATTTATCATAGATCCTTCTCATCTTTTGTCCAAGATATTCTTTCATGAGTTTGTTGAGTAGGAATCCTCTGGTTGTAACGTCAGTGAGAAAAATCTGTAATTTTCCAGAAAGGGGATCCACTCTTGCAGGTAGGCAAATCAAAGGCACTGTACCGGGATGACTTTGTTTGAATACATCTAGTATGTTTGTTAACAGATGAGAAACCAAATGGAGCACTTTGAAAGGATAATCAGGTTTGATCAGAGTAGCTTTCAGTTTTAAGAAGCTACATGATATAGTCACGATTATAAGATTTTGATCTTTTGGTTTGTAATCTTGTTTTGCCAAGTTTTGAGTTTGATGATATCTCCTTGAAGTTTCTGACTTGGTTTGTGAGTGTTCAGTTTTAACCTGTGGCCCATTCTCAGTAATTTCAATGAAACCAATTGGATGTTGGCCTTTACTTGGTTTGATTTTATATTTGGAAGGGTCTTCAATCTTTGAAACATAATGCCCCTCCAGTGTCGGAAAGAAATCTTCTTTTGTTGAATTGAAATTATCTTTTACAGATAGTGAGTGATTTTCACTTATAATTGAGCATGCTTCACGATGGTAAGCTTTATCAATCTTTAGACATCTACTAGAGCAATATTTGATAATGTGACATTGTTCACACCTTACTGATGTTGTATCTTTCATTATAGTATGGCAATATGGACAGATTTGTTTGAATTTTTCATCTGTACATTTATCGGTGTCAAAAGATGGGTCTATCTGTAACTGTGAAGGGACTTCTGTGTTGAAAACATCAACCACTCTCTGAATTAGTTGTGTCTCCTGTCTCACATGATGCATTGTACCAAATATGTTTTCCAATAGAGTACAGTACTGTTCTAAAACAACAACTGAATGTTTAAGTGCCAAAGTTGCATCTGTTGTACTAGGAATAATTTCTGCCAGAATACAAGCATCTATGTCTCCAAATGCATAGACTCCAAGAGAAATTTCTTTGGTAAAATTGTGAATGCTCTCCACACAATCTTGGATCCAATTTTTGGCTGTTTCTGACAATGTCTCCCATGTCGAGTCTGTACCTTCGAAAAAAATCTCACAAAATATTTTGAAAAGGGCTGCTTTATCTTCCTCAACCACATTTTCAGACGGATCCTCTTCAGGTGAATATGTCAGAGTTTTAGATACCCCCAGAAATGTTGTCACGATCATACAAAATATGCCTTCATTGGACCCCTTAGCTAATAAAGCTTTTAGAAAAAAATTCTGCATAGGTTGATGTACCTGTAGAACGTAATGTTGGCCTAACAGGAAGGTTTTATTGTATAAGGTTTGATACACATTTTCGCATCTTTGATTTATTATCTGATTTCCATCTGTTTGGTTGTCAGCTAATTCAATGCCATTCTTCAAATCTTGGTGTACAAAATCTACACCTCCATTTCCTGTGAAATTATTTTCAGATATTGTGCCATTACAGTCAACAGACCCTAGTTCTTCTTTCTCATTGACTTGAAAACAACGCATCACAACTCCATATTTGGAATTTCTTGAAATTTCATTTTTTTTCAATGAAATGGAAAACAATCCATCGATGCAGAGTCCGTTTTGGTTATCACTGATTCGGCATTCATATAGGGATATATCTTTGCTGCAAGATTGTCCCTCATAGGAAGATTGGGGTGCATCTTGCTGTTCTGCAAATGGCTGTGGCTGCTCGAACAGTAGTCCACAGTAATTATGATGCAAACAGCATCTTGTCATGGCTATATGCCCATCGACAATAATTCCATGAACGAAAGAATCCAAATCTGTCTCGGACATAGTTAATGACCCAAAGTGAGACATAATACAATGCCCATGGAACATCCCAGATATTCTGTTTCTTCTCAAAACACAATCACACTGATCCAGTAGTAAAAAAGTATACATGTTCTGAGCAATTGAGTCATAGATACCTACAGATGCTTCATGTGCAAATAGGTTAGTTTGGGTATGTGTAAAATCTTGTAGTCGATGTGCAAAATACTTATGGCGGTCAAAACTCTTTAAGCTCTTTTGTATGTAGATATTGGGCAGCTTTACCTTTTCAAGGGGTGCTTGGAATCTGCATTGTGAAAAAGATACCCTGGAACCTTTCTCAGCAAATAAAGCACCTTTACATGCAATTGCAACATTTTCAAAATGTACAATACCCTTCAATTTCACCATGGTCTGTGATGATGTAAGCTTGCAGGTAGTTTTACAATTCCCTACAATCATCACGTTTTCTAGTGTACTCTCAGAGACAGATGCAGAAGACAAATCATATGTACCATCATCCAACACTAGTATATAACCATTTGCAGATGGATCAGGGATTTGAAACCCATTCCTAACAGCAAAGGGTGGGACCTCTTCTTGGCTTTCCCCACTCCTTATTTTTGTTGATTTTGTGAGGATTTTATAACATTGACATCCTACTTTGTGATTTATCAAAGTACTATCTTGTGTATCTTGTGGATTAAGGGCAGCTTGAAGATGGGTGTTGATTCTGTCTTTCCCCTTGATCTCCATGACTTGTGTCACCACCTTTCTTGCTGCTGAGCACCTTGATTTGGCCATGTAGTAATAAGCATCTATAGTTTCTGATTCCTCTGCTATGCTGTTGTCAGACTCTGAAGCCATAAAACACAAATCTATATGGGTACTTGTATTTTGATTTCTCCTCAAGAGCTCATCTCTTTTTGTCCTATCTGCTGGTGAAAGCATGCAGGTTTTAAACACATTGGTCATATTTAATAAGAAAAGAAAATGTTTTAAAATGCCTCCATTTTGAAGAATAGCTTTTGCTCTTGAAGTGTATGCCACCCTTATAGCTTCATTGCTATAAGCAATCATATTTTGACCTAAGCCGTAAATGCCTTTTAGAATTGAAATCTCATGCAGAATAAAGCCAAGGTTTACATTGTAAAGCATTGGTAAATATGTAGAAATATCTTCTTTAGACTTATCTCGAGATAGCTGTTCATCAATTGTTGAATTCAATATTTCACCGTGGAGAACAAGTTGATTCCATGTGTAAATTGAAAGCATATCTCCAATACCTGTGCCTTTTCGTAAGGACTCAATGATACAAATAGGGTTTTGATGTTTACCTTTGATTAAAGCTTTTCCAAAAAGAGTAAGTGCATCAGAAAAGTATCGATACACATGTCTCTTTTGACGTACACTTTGTCTTATCATTTGCTGTACTAAGGGATGAATGCTCAAGGTATGATTTTCTTTGTTGTAATAAAAAAGTGAAAATTCAGTGAGAAGATACAACAGGCTATTCACCTGTAAGGGGGATTCACTTTCCTTTTGGAGATGTTTTTGCAAAGGTTTGATGAGCAGCTCCTCAGGATTTGCTTCTAGCAAACAGCATGGGATGTCCTTTAATCCCAGATAACTAAGTATTATCATCATGTGGCCAGCTGCTACATTAGTTCTCCAAATGTGTTCAAAGTTAATCCTCCAAGTTGTCTGAATAGTCAACCTTTCTTCTTTTTGTTCATCAGATATTGGTTTGGCTCTAAAGCGGTCTTTCAAGGTTTTATGCAATCTCGCTTTTTGCTCATGAAATTGATGGAGATAACGAACAAAGACATCTGTTTCTTCATTCCTTTTCATGGATTTTATGTACATGCCACTTTGTTCAATGGCTAGAGGTAAGAACCCTAGTTCTTTGCAGACATTTTGTGCATTTTTCTTCACTTCTTCCTTGTCCAAGTTTTGCTGTTGTGAATGATGGCAGAGTAATTCAAAAGCATCCCCATGTTCCATTTCATCCAATTGTAGACAGCATTTAGCTGCAATGTCAAAGCTTTCATGAATTAGCGATGGGGGTCTTCTTGTAGTAATCAGCATATGACCTTTGAACTTTACTCTCCAACTTCCTGTTAACAACTTTTCCAGTATTTTGGAGACTGGTTCCTCATCAAAGTTGTCTACTACTATCACAACTGGCTCTGTACTCTGCAATAGCCAATTGAGGATCTTTTCTAGACACTCATTGACACTGTGTCCTCCAAGGTCAAGTCTGTGACATAACCTGAGTATACTATTATCTACCTGAGCCTTATCATCACAATCAAACCACAGGCCCCCCCCTTTGTAAAACCCCTGATATTTATTTGCATATTCAGAAGCTAGGGTTGTCTTACCATAACCCCCTGTTCCACAAATGGCAACCCCCACAAAACATGTAGCAGATGCTTCATTTACTCTAAACTTGGTTTCTAGGAAGGCCATTTCTTTACAACGACCTACAAAATGTTTCTTTCTGAATCCATGGTATGGTATCTTTTTCACTTGTTTGTCTTCAATTCTATTATTCTTTAGCAGTGTCTCTATTTCTGCCAGTCGTTCAGAAAGTTTCTTATCTTCCTCTTCTGTAAAGAATAGAGCCATTTTCATTTATTTAAAATAAAAGCTGTTCAAGGAAGCGATTTTATGTTTGATATAGCTATTCTCATTAGCACATAGATGAATTGACCTGTACTTGTTTTCTTTGTGTTCAAGGATTCAATATAAGTAAAGATATACACTCTCTCTCTGAGTCAAACACCTTTTTCTTAAGCCATAAAAAATTGAAAACAGTTAGATGTTTTAAACTGAATTATACGTTGGCTTTTAACTTTATCAAATTCGAGTACATGTATATCAAACTAATTTGCACCACTTGAAATGTGCTCGGCTTGAAATCCTGAACTAGCTTGGTGCAACAGATTTTACATGTACAATTACATGTATAAAATCTGTCAACTTCAATGCCTGAGTGATGCTAATTTATGTTAAAGGCAATGGTAATGTATCAAAATATTTAAGCCCCATGTCAATGAATATGTCTTCTACAATATTTCATATTTTAGATTCATTTACCTTGTTCAGGTGACTTTTTGTTGAAGATGTAAGTGTGACCAATCTGAAAGTTACTGCAGTTACTTATTTCTGATCCAGTAACTATAGGTCCCGCTGAAAAAGATCACAAAGCAAACCTAGCTGAGTTAATGAGGAAATGGAAATAAATTTACTTTACTAAATGATTGATTAGGGTTGAACTATACTCAAACAAAAGTATGGTAAAATCCTCTCTCACATTTTTTAAATTAATAAATATCATTTTTTTCCAAATATGATATCATTCTATCATTCAACTGCCCCTGCTCTATCAAG
Organism: Pharyngocirrus eroticus; assembly: GCA_033118115.1. NCBI lineage: Eukaryota > Metazoa > Annelida > Polychaeta > Saccocirridae > Pharyngocirrus > Pharyngocirrus eroticus. The sequence goes on along the minus strand of JAVSBT010234196.1, from coordinate 648 downwards.
CTTACCTTTATTAACATCTGACATGTAAGTTGCAATTGGTAGGTCTACACCAGGGTTCGCTACTGTTTCATCATCTGTGTCATCAGACTCCGTTGTATTGTCTGTGTTGGCTGAGGCCATGTTTTATTTTCCTTACGCTCAGCTGATTGTCTGTAAGGAAAAATGTTGGTATTTTACAGATTGAAAGGTTTGAGTTTTTTATGCATATGCATACACCCTACCCCAAATAAAGAAACTCACATGGAGGCCTACATTATAAGAGCATTAGTAACTTCGAAGCTATATTTATTCCTGTGTCACATCAGATGTAGATATTCCCTATTCCATCATTTATTTATATATTTTCCATGTCTAAAATAGTTATCGTGTAAGATACTTTTTACATAGTGTTTTCTTTTGTGGGAATGTAGCTCCTTTTAGACGATTTAGAAACTGGCTGTATGTAATGTTTGTTTCATTTTGATCTTAATCTAGAGTTCTGAAATTGAATAATACAACTATAAGAGCAACACTTTGAATAATCAGAACTCAAGATTAAGATCAAAATGAAATAATCATTACATACAACCAGACTCTAAATCGTTCTAAAGGAGGTACATTCCCACGAAAGAAATCACTTCTTATCCACTTCTACCTGTAACCCCCCCC
>JAVSBT010234085.1:0-12951 GCA_033118115.1 Pharyngocirrus eroticus | reverse complement strand
GTAGAATTCTGCAAACGAAATCATGGCCATAATGCAGAGGCAGAAAATCGTCACAATGAGGCATGTGACTCACAAAGTGCTTGGGAAGTTATTGCAAACAGTGTTGATTTCAAAGGTGATTACATTGTGTTATTAAGGCTATTGCATTTAAAAAAAGGATGTCGAAATAAATTCACTTTTCATTTTTTATTTTTTTTGGTCACATAAAGGGATACTCTATGATGTCAATTATATTATATTACTTTCAGGGTTATACTCCAGGATTTCAGATAATTTTGATCCCACACCAACATTCAACTTTGTACAAGATAATATTAAACACATTGCAATTGTAATGGACACATCTGGCAGCATGAGTGTAAGAACCCAGCATTTTATGAATGTTCATTTTTTCTTGTGAACAATTTGAATTTGAATTCAATCAGAACCACTGAAATAAATGATAAAATATTAATATTACATCTTATATAAATTGAATATTGTAACAACCTGGTAGTGAATACAAGAATCATGATTTTTTGTCATTTGCATTAATTAACATACATCTCTTTACAATATAATAACAAACTTTTGACTGATTAAAATTCAAAGCTGACATAAGAAATCTTTCAACTTCTCTGTCTGAAATCTGACTATTAGTGGTCATTGTCCACTAGGTTTTAGAGTGGAATTAGTAGGAACTGAATCTACACCTGTTTTTTTTTGGTATTTAAAATCTTAAGACAACATTTTATGATGAAAAAGCAAATATCAGACATATGGTAATCACATTTTTTTACAAAAGAAAATAAATTTTCACAAACAATAATGATTAGTATTGTTTATCTATTTTATTGATTTTTCATGTTGAATACAATTAGGGGCAGCCAATCATCAAATTGATTAGTGCTGCCAAGTTATACATAGAAGACTATATCCCAGATGAGTATTCTGTTTCATTGATCGATTTTGATAGCAATGCAATTATCAAAATACCATTGAGAGCTATAAACAGTAAATCAGATAGGGAGTCTGTCATAGGAAACCTACCTGTGCCTACTGATGGAGGTGGTGGGACCTGTATAGACTGTGGACTGAGGGAAGGACTGAAGGTTATATCCAAATATCACATTTTTATGTTTTCATAATCAAGTTACGTTTTCAAGACTTAAAATGATGAATAAAGCTTCAATTATAAAAAAAAGAACATTTCATTTAAAAATGTTTAATCAATTACATCTACAGATAGAGTTAGAAATGAACAAGACAGTTCCATGTTATAAATACATAATATAATTTTAACATTATTACTAAAAAGATTCACCTTGCATGATATATGTATAATGTCTCAATTTTGCATTTGTCTCAGAGTCTAACTTCAAGTAGCAGGTCTGCATATGGTCATCGAATACTTATACTGACTGATGGATTTGGAAGTGTATCACAAGATGCTACAAATCAAATGCTTGCTGCAGGACTTGTGGTGGATACCATTCTATTTGCAGTATCAAGTAAACATCCACTCCAACAATTATCTGATGACACAAAAGGTACTGTCTGTTTTTGTCCAGTAGGGAATAATGCAGATGCATGTGTAAATGAATGCTTCAGAAAGACTATTGAGGATAGGCTTGACAGTGAGTCACAGAAAACACACATGGTAAGAATAATTGGTAAATACTCTAATTAAAAACCCAATTATGCTAACAGCCAAAATAATTTCCTCACTTCATGTACTATGATGAGATTCTTGGGTCTTTTTTTATATGTGTTTTAATATAATATAATAAATTCTGTTTGAAATCAATTTGAGATTAATTCGAATCTTAAAACTTCTAGACATTGATGCTAGTCTTGTTTGATATGTAAAATCAAGTGCAATGGCGTTAGATTCACATCTACATGTAGCTTAGGGAAACATCATTAAAATAATGTATATTTTTGTAGCATCTTAAAAAATGATACTCTATTACTTTGGCTAATACATGTGAAGCCCCAAGACCCCCTTGTTTTGTTAATTTTAATTTGTTATTTTTCAATTCAGGTAACCTTTGGAGAAGTAGATCTGAATCCTCAAAACAATGAGAGATACAGTTTTATTATTGATGGAACCATTGGACTTAACACAAAACTTGAAATTACATTTCCAAGCTTGACCACAGAAGAAATCACTGTGCTGCTACCTGATGGTAAAAAAATTACCGAAGGAAGTCCTTATTACAGGAAAGATGTTACCTTGAATTCTATCACAATCAGGTTTCCAGGACTTGCAGAGGTACTCACAGCTTCATTATGTTTCATTTTGATGGCATCATTTTTGTATTATAGCATATTTTATTTCATTTGGAATTAGAAAAAAAAGTACATCTCAGTGTAATTATGAAAATAAAAGGAGTTTATTTTTCTATTTGTTTTTGTTTTAAAATTTAGCCAGGGAAGTATGATTTTTTTGTGAGCAAGCATTTTGTTCGAGGTGTTTCAGAATGGGAAGTCCGTTCCAAAGCAAGCTCACCAACTCAGTCACCAATTACCCTCAAAGCATCTCATGAGATTGTTGAAAAAGGTGATGACAAAACGTTCTTAAGTAAAATTAACATAATTATATAAACATGAATTGACATAAGATAAGAATTTTACTATGTGTCATTTTGTTACTATAAAGATGAAATATTTAGATGATATATTTTTTATCAACTGAATTCTTTCTATTAATACTTTTCATAGGTGGTACGTGGATCACACTTTTTGGGGAGATTACCAGTGGACACGATTCTATTGTCAATGTTACAGTTATAGCTACTGTTAGAAAGAATTCTGATGAAGAACGCATTGAGTTGAAAGATGATGGAAATGGTAAATCTGAACAGCTTGACTACAGTTTAAAAAACGACAATTTGATATAGAAGCTAAAGCAATTTTTTTACAAAGGTCCATCCTCTTAAAATAAGGCTATTATTATTACTATTATTATCGTTATTGTTATCATTATCCTTATCATTATCGTTATTATCATCATTACTGTTTTTGGGACATAAGGCCTCAACAATTTTGTTCTACCTACTTCTATCAGTCACGATCGTTTGTGCTTCTCTCCATGATATTTGTTTCACTTCATCCACGCATACATCTTTTGCTTTTTACAATAATTCAAGGGTAATGATATCATAGTTAAAAGCAAAGCACATAACAGTCTGATTTGGTTTGATAAAAAACAAAACAAATATGCCAACTAATCAATTAAGAAGTTCCAACCCTAAACTAGTTGAACCATCTGTCATTTTGTTTAATAAGGTGCTGATGAAAGTGCAAATGATGGAATATATTCTGGATATTACAAGAAATTCACTGGAATTGGTAAATATTCATATGACATTGAGGCATTTGCTGACTCTGCACTTATTCACAAGGAGAGGAATGTATACAGCTGTGATCACATGAGAAGAAGAAAGAGACAAGCTGAGGGCTCATCAGGTACAGTAAGAAAGTGATACTTCTTTTTAATTGACAGACAATTTTTAACTAAAAGTAAAATCATGAAAGGTGAACTTACCTTGCCTTGGTGATGATGGTAATGAGGTTTTAATAGTGATTGGTAATGTTAATATTGTGGTAATGCTGGAGATGGTGAAGATAATCAATTTTGATGGGTATAAGCATTATCATCATAATATGAAATACCAATTTATCATGGATTTTTTTCACAGTAGGACGAGTGCTTTGAATAAAATCAAATATGATGAATAAAAGACATCCCAAATATTTTTTTTTTGTAGAGTCTTCTGATTCTTTTGAAGAAGCTCCGGCATTTCAAAGGCGTAGTACAGGAAATTTCTTTGAGATTGATCAAAATATTATTGGGAACCAGTCTGAAGCTATCTCACCAAGCAAAATAAAAGATTTGAGGATTGTTAATGGCACTGCTGAGACCAGTGTGATGATTACTTTGTCATGGACTGCTGTTGGCGATGATCTTTTTTCAGGATATGGTAATTTATTGTTTTTCTTTTGAATAATTTGAACAAGACCATGTTGTTAGTTTTTTTTCTAACAGAATGACATATTGTTTAATAGTTGTTATAGCTGTTTTTTTTGTTGAGAATATTCCTTTTTGTATGATTATGTCTTCTTTGTATTTTTACAGCCAACAAGTACAAAATCTGTTTTGCAGAACAAAAGTCAGCCTTGATTTCTAACTGGGCCAAATGTACAAACGATAAAAGCATAGCTATTTCTGGTGATTTAAATTCTCCGAAACAAGCAGGGTTCTTGGAGATATTTGATATTGAATTACCATTGAACAGTTTTAATGAAAGCAGTTGGGCAATTGCTGTCACAGCCATTGATAAATATGGTAATGAGGGTGACATCTCTAATGTCGTAACTAGTAAATTTGATCTACCCAAAACTACATTTACGTTGTTAGATACAACAGAAAGAGGATTTGCTACAGCTGGTATTATTGAAAAGCAGACAGGTGTGGCCACATTTGACACTGAAGTGCAATTTAGTGCAACCGAAGCTGAAACCACTATGGAAGGGGTTTGGACTACAAGTGATAAAAGGAAGGCTGTTTCAACTACAGTTGAATCCACAACAATGGAGAATGATTTGATATCGACTGAAACAACCGCGAGAGGGCCTATTTTGACTACAGAAAGAGGATTTAATTCTACTAAAGCTGAAACCATCTTGAAAGGGGATGTTTGGTCTACAAGTGATAGGAAGTATGTTCCAACTACAGTTGAATCCACAACAATGGAGAATGACTTGATTTCAACTGAAACAACAGTGAGAGAGCCTATTTTGACTACAGAAAGAGGATTTATATCAACTACAGCTGGTATTATTGGAAAGGACACATCTGACACTGAAGCGCAATCTGGTGCAACCAAAGCTGGAACAAATACAGAAGGGGTTGTTTTTCCTACAGATGAAAGGAGGTCTGTTACAACTATAGTTGAATCCACAACAATGGAGAATGATTTGATTTCATCTGAAACAACAGCGAGAGACCCTATTTTGACAACAGAAAGAGGATTTGTTTCAACTACAGCTGCTATTATTGAAAAGGAGACAGGTGAAGCCATATCTGACTCTAAAGCGCAATATAGTGCAACCAAGGCTGAAACCACTACGGAAGAGGTTTGGACTACAAGTGAAAGGAGGTCTGAACCAACAGGGAGAGGGCCTATTTTGACAACAGAAAGAGGATTTGTTTCAACTACAGCTGCTATTATTGAAAAGGATACAGGTGTAGCCATATCTGACACTAAAACGCAATTTAGTGCAACCAAAGCTGAAACCACCACAGAAGGGGTTGTTTTGTCTACAAGTGAAAGGAAGTCTACAGGAACTACAGTTGAATCCACAACAATGGAGAATGACTTGATTTCATCTGAAACAACAGCAAAAGACCCTATTTTGAGAACAGAAAGAGGATTTGTTTCAACTTCAGCTGAAACCACCACGAAAGGGGTTGTTTGGACTACACATGATGAAAGGAAGGCTGTTCCAACTACAGTTGAATCCACAACAATGGAGAATGATTTGATTGCAACTGAAATAACAGCTAGAGGGCCTATTTTGACAACAGAAAGAGAACTCAATTCAACTACAGCTGGTATTATTGAAAAGGACACATCTGACACTGAAGCCCAATCTAGTGTAACCAAATCTGAAACTAACACAATAGGGATTTGGACTAAAAGTGAAATGAACTCTGTTCCAACTACTATTGAATCCGCAACAATGGACAATGATTTGATTTCAAATGAAATAACAGCGAGAGACCCTATTTTGACTACAGAAAGAGGATTTGTTTTAACTACAGCTGGTATTGTTGAAAAGGAGACAGTTGTGGCCACATCTGACACTAAAGCGCAATTTAGTGCAACCGAAGCTGAAACCACTATGGCAGGGGTTTGGACTCCTAGTGATAAAAGGAAGGCTGTTCCAACTACAGTTGAATCCACAACAATGGAGAATGATTTGATTGCAACTGAAAAAACAGCAAGAGAGCCTTTTTTGACTACAAAAATTGTACTTATTGCAAGCACAATTGGGCTCTCTATTGCAATACTTGCAACTGTTATTGGTTTCACTGTCATTGCAACACTGAAAAAGCAGAAAAAAACCTGTTATGACTTCGATAAGAAGACTAAGCACTACAACAGTCACCATGACAACAATCTTATGACAGGAACATCAGAAAGCTGGCCTTTAGACAACAGGAATCTACCCTCCAGTCTATATGAATTTAGTTACTATTAAAGAACTATCATTGTTCTAATCAATTTTGATTTTATACAACATTCAGGTGCATTAAAGAATACTTGATACAGCTGACACATGGTTGGTTAGATCACAATTTTATGATGTATATTATTGTTAAACTAAATCAACATTTTTGTCATTATTTTTTGCCATAACATTTGGTGATGGATTTAACTTGAAGATGTGTTTTAAAGGTATCATAATTATAAAATAATTTCTAAACTTGACTGATTTTAAATGCTAAGCTTACTTAAATAGCTTTCGTCTTCTCTTTCTGAAATCTTTCTCAATCTGACCATTAGTGATCATTGTCCACTAGTTTTAATAGTGGAATTGGCGAGAATTGTTTATGTTACATTTTGCTATAAAAAGCTAGTATGTTTTTTTACTTTAATATCGTTCGTCTAGAGCAAAAGTCGTCTAACTACACTTTGGAAGATATTGAGATAAACAAGAAAACCGTTGCCTATTTAGTATTTATATGCTGTATATAGGCAATTTATGATTTTCAAATTTAAAAAAAATCACACTAGAAATCATACAACAGATAGAAACTGTGCTTTTACATATTTTTCCATAATTATCTAACTAAAATTTGTAAAAAAGTGTAGTAAAGCAACTTTTGCTCTATACGAACGATATGTTAATAAAAATGTGCATAATTACGATGCCATATAACAACATAATTAAAATAGCTCTTTGATTTGGTATAACAATTTTTATTATTAAACGTAGGTTTGTATTGTCATGAATAAACTGATGTAACTGAACAATATGTTTATCCTGTTCTTAGTGAGTCAACTTTATTTTACAGATGTTTGTAACTTTACATGCTATACAAAAGAACCTTTCTAATTTCTGATATTTTAGAAACATGACACATAGATGGTGGCTTTATTTTAAATCAGAAACCTACAAGTAGACTGTCTAAGTCAAAAGTCTTTGAGAAATGTTGCTATTACACAGGTGACAGGATTGTTTTTATCTTACTGTAAAAACGATTAAAACTTTGTTTTATCTTACAAAACAATAAAATCTAAGCCAAGAAAAATAAATATCATAAAGTTCTTTGAATAAGTTTTATACAAGTATATATATATAAACTGAACACCATTTTTTAAATTAGTAGCTGTAAGGGTATGATATTTTCAAATTTGTTTTTTTTTACACTTTTTCGATACATACAATAAATTTTCTCAACGAGGGTATGATATGTTTCTCTTTGTAATATCAGCACATGCATTGTTCAATTTTAACCTTTCAAATACAGATTCATCAGTGTGCTACGTTTCACTATACAAAGCCAAATAATAACAAAATGTCCATTCTCTTCCCTTTAAAAACCTTATTAAAAAATAAAGTAGCGCAAATTATAAGTATGCAAATTGATATCAGATTATCCAGTTATTTCTCTCTCTGTTTCTCTATTTCTATCTTTACCTCTTTTGTCCCCATTTTAATTGATAAATTGTGAATAAGACAAATGTTAACATAAAGCTATGCACTATGCTTTTTTTTTCAAGAACAAACGTTTTTGGAAAGCAACAGCCACAGGCTAAAGGACCATGAATGGAAATTTAAGCATGTATTACAATATATTTTGCTGAACAAGAACTTTGAAAATAAACTTCATTTTAGGGACCCATAGCTTCGAAACAAAATCAGAAATTAAAACAGAAAAACCTGGATAAACATGAAATAAACTGGAATATAATTAATATTACTAGATTTTGTTTTGCATCAGTAAGTTTAATCCTAAAATCCATTATGGATTTAAAGCATATCTTTTGTTTCTTTAAAATATCTATTTCAAATTGTACATAAACACTATGGATTTTTTAAATATTGTTTACACCTTTGTAACTTAAATTATTCAAAACCATATCTTAAAACAAAATGGCAAACTTATGATTATGGTAATGATAACTAACATGTTCATTTTAGTGGTCTTGATAGCAGAGTCCCAGCCTTTGACCCCATCCCACCTCTCAAAAATAGACGCTTCATAGACTTCAAATAGGTGCAAATGTCAATTGGTTGCCTCATCACATAGATAATACATGTCTAATAGTAGTCATTACTATTATTATGACGTTTGTCATTGTTACAACGTTCTTAACTGTAGAGCTGGTAGTAGCTGGTTCCTTGGTGGTGGTTGTTGTCAGTGGTGTAGTTGTTGGTAGAGGAATATTGAAGTTGCTAACGACAACATTGGAGATATCACCTTCATTACCAGATGCATCAAAGGCTGTTACAGCTATAGCCCATACTCCCTCACGTTTCCTGTTCAAAGGTAGCCTGATCTGAAATGTTTCTTTTGTTCTTGCCTCTTGTGGAGAATTGAAATTGCCACTTAAGACCCTATTGCTAGTTACACGTTTACAGGTTTCCCAATTCTTTAACAGATCAGCCTTCTCCTCTGCATAGCACATCTTATAACTTGTAGCTGCAAGGGAATGGATATTAAATTGTAACAATGCTGGGGAGATATTATGCAATTTTAATAGAACTGTAAATACAATGTGTATAATCATGCGACAGATAAAAATTGATTGTAATACTTTTTCATAGGTTTCTCTGTCATTTATCTCAGAGTTTTCTATGTGGCATAGGGAGTTTGAAATTCAAGCCCACAGTCATATATAAATGAATAGGAACAGATATTTTCTAGACTTTCAGCCATTTTTTTTTAGACATATTTTCACATTCATAATATTGATTTAAAGAAATGAAAATCAAGAAGACAAAAAAAAAATTAAAAAAATTGTGAACTTGATTATTCCTTACCATATCCAATGACCATATCTTCACCAATAGCTGTCCACACCAAAGTCATGTACACTCCTGTACGAGAGTTGTTACAACCTATGATTTTCAAGTCATTTATTCTGGAGGGTGGAATAAATGCTGATTGGTCACCATTCATTGGCTTGTCTATTTCAAAGTAATTTCCTGGATTTTCTCTCTCAAAACTGGAGATAAGTTCAACTGTTGTAGAAATATCTGTAAAAAGAGATAAAGTTCACTCATCAAAAACAATCCAAGTGATTGCCTCTCATTTGTAAACATATAATGCAAATGAAATTGTTAAGGTCAATTCCAATTGATCCTTTTTTGTAGATATAGCATGATATATAGGTAAGAACGGAAGTGGATTGGGTGCATAAATTCAAATAATTATAATCACTATAAATAGGGTGGGGGGGGGGGGGGTGATAAAGTTTACAAAATAACTCATTATTTTATAGGTCAGTGAATAATTTTTGGCATTTAAATAATTTTAGCTCATCTTTATTTAGACTGACTATGTCCATAATGTTGATACAAAAGATAAGGTTTCGATTTGCAAGGATAGCTTATATCGTACAAATATATTTTTGAATGTATTTGATTCACAAAAAATCAATAATTGCATCCATTGACTAATCAGTTTGAAAAAGTCTAACAAAAACAATACTATTTTGTATTTGATATTCTGAAAATTCTCAATATACTGATAGAACTCAAAATTCTGACGTTATAAACAAAATTGTTGATAGGAAGTATGCATTTAATAACGTATATTTAACATATAATAATAATATAATAATAAACATAGTCAAGATTAATCATCCAAACCTGGGTCAGATCCAGCTTCTCTTTTCTTTCTTGCATTTGTACTGCAAGATGTGTCCTGTCCACTTGAAATAACCTGTCCTCCACCTTCACCAGAAATTACAATCACACTATAGGAATATTTTCCTGCATCACCAACATTTAATAAAATATTAGTGTGGATACCGTCATTTGCAACAAGATCAAGACCTTAGAAGAAAAATAATATGCAAATTAACTTAAATAAGAACCCAGTGGACTTAATCAAGAAACTGATAATAAGTTTGGGCTTATCAACTACTTTAAGCGTAATGACGAAATTGAATGATGGAGAAATCTAGCAGTTATTTGTAGGTTTTTATTTTTGTAATTCAGCAACTACAGTTTTAATTTTTAGATATGTTTTAAACAAAAATAGCTTCTAAAATATTTCGCTATTCGACAAAAAATTGTTTTATTTTACCTAAAAGAATTCAACATGCCAGGCTGTCAAAAAATGTTTGGAATACAAATATATTTGTGACAAACATAATCCAAAAACAAATTAATATTTTTCATTTTCTAAATTTTGATAAAAGCATTTTTAGTGTGCTTATCCATATCAATTATCTTTTTATTTCGAAACCCTATTAAAGTGGTATGCTCCTAAGATGAAACAAACTTTCAACACATAAAAATCTGTACTGTTGCTGTATTAGTGATAGATGATGTTTAAAATTAGAGTTTATCACTGTGTCGCATTTACGTCAACCTTCTAGGAGATCTCAAGACAGATGAAATCACTTGTAAATATTCATTAGGTGAAATGCTGAAAATCAGATATTCTAAAAAAATAAATGTATTCTCACTTACCTACACCATTATCATGTAGGGGTAAGATTACACTGCCTTTGGGTGTTTCTATGGTAACAGTCACTGTAGAACCAATGATTGGATCTGGCCCTCTGCTTACTTCAGCAGTGAACTGAATTCCATTAGATGCTGCAAAATAACATAGGCATTTTGAAATTGTATAATTATTATTATAATTAGTAGTAGTAGTAGAAGTAGTGGTAGTATTATTATTATTATTAGTAGTAGTATTGTTATTATCATTATTTTCATTAATATCATAATCACTACCACTATCATCATAAACATTAATAATATCAGTCGTTGTAGTAGTATTGTATTCATAAAAACATGTTTGATAACTTACAATCATATTCTATCACTTTATGTGATGATTTCAAAGTAATGGGGTCTTCATTGGGTGACACTGATTTAGATTTTACAATCCATTGTGCGCTTTCTTGACTTGTAGATCCTATTTTTGCCACAGAAAATGAGTACACACCTACCTGGAATCAAAGTTTGGTAATCATGTTACAGAAAAAAGATCATCTCCCTTTTTTACTTTTTTTGGTAGATTTATAAGAGAAGAATCTCACCTCTGCTATGCCTGGGAAGGTGACCTTGATGGTCCCAAGGCTAATATCTTTTGAGTAGGCTGCATGACCTTCTTCAATCACATTGCCAGACGGCGTTGTCAAGGAAAGTTCTTCTGTGGACAGAGATGGGAAAATGATCTCCAAGGTGGTGTCCCTTCCTATTGTCTTGTCTATTGTAAAAAAATCAGTTTGGGTTCCTGACCCTCCAGGTAAATTCCCCACCTTGATCTGTAGATAGACATTGACCAAGTTAGCATATGAAACATGTGCCTCCACTTATATTATATTATTTAATTTAAACTTTGCCTGGCAATGCTAATGAAAATAGTTGTAAACTATTGCCAATAAACTAAATATCGACGTCATATCTCAAAATATAGAGGGAATGTCTTTTTTTTGTCATATAAATGCTTTTATTATCCCTTGATTTATACAATTCCTTTCAATAAACAGAGAGTACCATTAAATACCTATTATTAATATTTTTAAATCACTGTATTAAGGGAAGGGTGTCTCTATCAAAATCATCATTTTTTCTTTTAATTATGGTATACTGTTTTTTGTTGTACATAAATGTAAAACTAGTTTTTCATATGTTCTGAAAGTTTTAAACTTCTACAACACTTGTTTTTAACTAAAAAGTGTTTTTTATTAATATTGGCGGGGTATGTGAAAATGCCTTTTTCTGAAATAGAGCATTTTTTAATGAAGTAACCTCTCAAAAATTGTCATATAGGGTATAATCAGAGACTTCTATGTTTTTTCGTCACCATAATTACAAACAGCCATATCAATTCAAGATGGTCGCCTTATATTTCTAATACAGCTGATTCTCCATCATTGTATCCAGTCCGTCCTGCAGAGATTGCTGCTACAGAGGTTGTAAAGTATGCCAGAAAGGAAAAAAGCCCCACAAATAACGAACCAATAATGAATTCTACAGCACTGCTGAATTCCATTTGTAATATATTATTGTTAACAAAATCAGGTACTTGACACCTATTTTTGAAATAACTCAAAACAAAAACTTTAAAACCGCATATCTTAAATCTGAATTTCGATTTTATATGACTTTAGTTCATGCAGCATTTGCCAAGAAATACCTGCCCGAGTATCATGAAACTTTGCAGAGAAGAAGTGAAACAATTGCTATATCTTTAAAACTGTTTTAAATAGATCATTTTGAATATGAAATTTAATGTCTAATATAATCTCCATTTTTTTCCATAGCTAAATTCATCTTCATATCTTGATAAAACTATTTAGGTTACACTAATGATTTTATTTCAGATCATAGTATGTTGCACTGACTACATATTGGCAAAAAATCAGTTTCTCAAATTGTTTTTGAAAATAGATATGCTGCATTCACCCCCCCCCCCCCTACGGAGGCGGCCATCTTGAAATTGTATGGCACTCTGTTACTATAGTTACCACAAAAACAAAAAAATCTCTGATTTAACCCTATATCACAATTTTTGAGTGATTGCACCATTAAAAAGTGCTAAAGTTCAGAAAATCGCATAACTTTTTTTATTTTATAGTCATTAGAGAGGTCTCGGGTCGATTGAGCTATGGACGCGGTACAGCGTCCCAGAAGGTCGAGTTAAGCTCCTATCCAACTCTAAACCGAGGCCACATTGCAACTCGCTATTTAGGTCAGGTCATATGTCAG
>JAVSBT010233863.1:0-12951 GCA_033118115.1 Pharyngocirrus eroticus | reverse complement strand
TCTGTGGGAGATCAGATCTACGGAACTGAACAGATAACCCTGATAAAATAAGACATATACAATACAATACAATACAAATACATGCTTATAAACTCAATGTAGGTTGATGAATGATATAAGTTTTTAAGGATGTATTTTGAGAAAAGCTCGCATAAAATCAAACAGGTTACTTATGTTTGGTTGTCTACAGACTAAAACTATTAAGAGCAAAAGTTCCTGATTTAAATTATATATCTTTTTAGTAAGTTGTTGGTAGCTTTTAACAAATGGCAAAGACTTTCATTTTTTTTTGTTTTTATTACAGAAAATCATAATTTAATCAAAGAAGAAAGGGAACAATGTGATTACTATGAACCACCAGTGGAACTTTCTCCTGAAGAGGAACCAATTAATGGATTTATAAGTTATATGGATATTAATAGTGGAAGAGTTAGACAATTCAGAAAGAGGAGGGGTGAACCAAGTGTGAGATGCCCTAGGTCTCAAAGTGATAGTCCGGTGTTTGCTGGGTCAAGGGTCAGAAGCACTGCAATGGTACATAAAGATTCCGGGCTGGAAAGTCCAACTGTGTTTGGGTCTCCCTCAAAGTCTTATGACCGAAGTAGGCTATCAGCTGATGCCGCTAACTTGTTGTCGGCTGGTATTTGTACTGAGAAGTATATAATTTGTCCAAAGACTGGATTTCTTGAACCTTGTAATGAAAATGAAGCTCAAAAGCTCGAAAGTTTGTATGCAAAGGTAGACACCTCAAAAAAAGTGAAAAAGAAAGGCCATCTTAGGGATGAAGGTGACCCTGAAAGGGAGATGCTATTGAAATGCAATTGTAAGCATTGTTTTTCTCAGAAAACGTGTTCATCACCTGCACAGGAAGTAAGGATCAAGAAATGTTTAGAGTGTCATAAAGCAGTGCAGAAAAAAGGCAAGAATAGGTGCAGACACCAGACTGATACTCATGCCTTATTTGGGGGTCAACATGACCTACTCCTTAAACCAGCAGTTTCTGATCCCCAGTACATGAATTTAAATGAACTTAAAATGGAAAAACTAAGTATTACTAATAAACCAAACCTGCAGACAGAAGATATAGTGATAAAGAAAGCCTCAGAAAATACAGAACAGTCAGGTAAATGTAAAAAACATTTTGGTGGTGATGATAGCAGGGCTGTATCACATTGCCATAGTAATGAAACAGTTGTTATCTCCATTGACAACCGACCAATTGCCATAGATCTCAGTTCTGTTGCCAGGGATTTTTTAGGCGATAGTTATAGGGACTCATCTTCTTCTAGTAGATTGGAGTCTCGTGGAAAAAGTATCGAAACCGATGTTGACAGCTGTGAAGTGAATATATCAGACTCTAAAAGAGAAAGCCCAGACCTAGGAGTTGGTACTATGGATACCACAGAGACTAAAGCTGTTCCCATGACAACTGGTAACGGTCATGTGAGGGAAAGTCCAGATCTGGGAGTGGATACCAGCCCTACAGGGACACTGGATAGCAATCTAAGTGAGGAAGCAAAAGATAGCAAATATGGAAGTCATTCTTCAATGTCAGTGGGGTCGGAAACCTCTCCTCTACTGGAGAGAAAAAGAAAGGTCCAAGAGTACAAGAAAATGAGAAAGTGCCATAGCTTAGAAGTAGAAAATAAAAAGACTAAAAGGAGCATTGTAAGACATACCTTAATTTAATTTAATTTATATCTTGAGAAAACACAAAAAGAAAATGTAAAACTGTCTTTTAAACAAGCACCTTTTGTGTAGCATCCATTTTCATAAGACATCTATTTTTCAATTTCCTTCCTTTAAACAAATCATAATTCAGAACGTTTTAGTGTACCATCACTATCCAAAGGTGGAATAGAATTTTTCTATATAATTTCAATTACACTCATCACCCTGGGTTAAAAGAGTGTGGAATCAAGCCTTGTGCTTCCTTGACTTGAAAATTACTATAATCCTTAGGTACAGTTGTGCAATTTGCTCATTTCATCTTGTTTTGTTTGTTTTTGCCTCTACAGTGGAATAGGAGTCTAAGTTCTAGTGTTGAAGATTGCCTTTCATCTGATTTTGAATGCGGTCAAGATTACATTCATCCACAAAATAGTCACCACACATCAAATGATAAGAAAGATCCTGATCTAGACAACCAGGTAGTTAATAATTAATTAGAGCGTTTTGATATTAGCACTGTCACAATTATTTAGTTAAAGTTTGGCATTTGTTAGTGGAAACTTCCTGCTGACAGTGACATCTAGTGGATGATGAATATATGAATTGTTAGTGTGACAAAAAATACTATGGGTAGTGTTATATAATATATCAGTCACCTTAAAGTGTCATTCAAAATGTTCTTAAACTAAAACAGTAAATGACACATATTCATTACATTATGTAAAAAAAAAAGGAAGTAGCTAATGATCCAATCATTTTTCAATTGGTTGTTTCCCTTTTTTCAGACTTCAAGTGGCCAAGGAGAAAGTCTTGATAGTTCTATAGACAGCATGCACAGTTGTCCTGGAATAAGCCTTGAGTTCACAACAAAGAACAGTATTATATCCACCATAACTCCAGAAGAACCAGAAAAAATCTCAGAAGGATTCTACCAGAACATTCCAGAATATTCAAACAATGAAATGAAAGGTCCTTTGTATGTTAGAGTTATTGCAGACTATTTTTCTAGCAAGCCAGATTATTTGTGTGTGAATGTTGGAGACGTTATTGAGGTGCTTAATCGTGACAGTTCATGTGTTTGGTTTGGGGCTTTTAAAGGAGAACAAGGCTATTTCCCACCTTCTCTTGTGGAACCTTATCAAAAGAATAAAACAAAAAAAGAAAAAAAAATGAAAAAAGGCGTCTGTTTAGCAAAAGTTCTGGAGAAACTTGACTTAAAAGTAAGTACAAGTAGATGCCATTACAATGTTGTACATTGACTTTTAAGAAACACTCTATTATTGAAAGGAAAGGGGGGGGGGTATTTTAAAACCAATCTCTTCAAATGCTCAAAGTACTCATTTTTACTGAAACATTATTTTCGTTTTCATCTACCGTTGCCCATTTTGCTTTCTTTCAGTGTCAGTTATTCATAAAGCAAAATATATCTAATGCTGTCTATATTATCTGTTTTTATATATTTGTGTAGCACTTACATCCCCTATTGCTAACTCACAAAGTCAAAACTCTGGAGGCATTACTTAAAATGACGAAAGAAGACCTAGAGGAGATCAAGATTACCTCAACGCAAGAACAAATTAAGATCCTTACAGCAGCCTCAGTGTTGAGCAAGGATGTGAATGGTAAACAGAATTGCATGTAGACAGCATTATTGTGATAGTGAAGAGTATGTTTGGAGAGTGTCTGATAATTAATAGCCTTTTTGTTTTCATGTTTGAAATTCATGCAGATAGATTAAAGAAACACTTTCATGAGAAAGATGATCTTAAATTTTATGATAAATTCACTTCCTGAAGCATATCAATTAAAAACAAGTAAAAATTAAGATCTTGAAAAAAAAATACAAAAGAATTTTTTCATAATTATGCATGCAGTCATATTCATGATTTGTTCTCAAATAAAGATGAAAGGAAAAGAAAATTGCATCTGTTGATATCTTATAAAAAAATTGACTTTCATGTGCAATTTATAAACTTATGAAATGTTATGCTAGTAAGAAGTATAGGAAAACACGTATGACTTTTTTTTTTAAAAAGCTGACAAAATATTATGTGAAACGTTAATTTATGGTAAACAGGTAAATTCAGATTTCATTTTATTTTGTTTCAGGAGTTTGTGTGTCAAAATCTGAAGAGAAAAATACAGAAATATGTGACAATGAAAGAAAGACCAAGAAAAAGGGGAGAAGCAACAATTTAGAAAATCATGATATTTTTTTAGACTTTGAAAAAAAGACAGAAACTGAGATCTGCCCAAAGAGTCCAAACAATAACTCTGTTTACCTTCAAGCCAATAATTATGAAAATGACAAAAATCAGAGCAATTCTAGTCCAAATCTGAACAATCAAACCAAAACTCAATGTTCACTGTCAGATAAAGAAGTCTTAATTAACTGGCGTTATATGGAATCATCAAGCTTTGATGATGTGTCAACAAAGCATATGTCATTACAGCGCAATGGAGACTGTGGAAGAAATTTATTTATCAAACAACAAAGTCTACCAGACAGTGGTTTTAATGAGTCGCCGAAAGGATCCCCAAACATTTTAAAGAAATTTGAAAAGCCTTATTCTACTTGCAATAAACATGCTCCTATGGGAGCAGTGAAGTTTGGACTTGGTAAACCTAAGATGTCTGCCAAACAGAGAAAGAGTGGACAGATTGTAGCGACATCTTTTGAGCCTTTCGAAAACAACGCACAGAACACTGACAAATGTGGCATAAAAAAGGAAAGTATACTCTGTGCCATTGATAAACTGAAAAGTAATATGTGCCAAGAAGAAAATAAAACTTTTAAAGATGATATTCCGAGACAGCTTCCTAAACCAGTCATCCATCAAAAAAGTTGTGATACAGCAGTGACACCTGATGGGGATTTTAATCCTTGTTTAGCAGATCCCTGGGTTGTCAGGGAGGATTTTGAAGATGACAGTAGTCTTATTGTTACAGAACTTTTAGAAAGTCCAAAGAAACATGGAAAAATTGCATCTTTCCAAGATAAAGTGTAGCATGTATAGTTTTAGTGTATTTCATTCCAATTTACTAAACTTTTGCTCACCTTTCATTGTCTTTTTAATGGTGACCCTTTAGATATAATATAGCTTTAAATTTTGATATCAATTGAATACTTTTATGATAGAATAAAGGATCTTTTGGGCAAGAATTTGATATTTTAAAAGATAAACATGATATATAGAGCTTGTAAAAGAAATTACCGGAACAGACTTTAGCTTTCTCTCAGTTGTGTGATTTTTCTAAAATAGTTTGTTGAAGAGTTGACGAGATTGTGTATTTAATCTGATCATGTGAAGATTCTTTATTTTGTCACTAAGTTAGTGTACTGTGATGTGTTGCAATAAATATTACACATGAATTCTTCCAAACAGTTCTAGGTCAAGTGAAAACTCTGTTGTGTCATGTCTCAATCAGGCAATACAATGTGGCCATTTTTTTTAAGACCCTTTAGATGTCATTTTTCTGAGCAAATGTCACTTTTCTGAACAAATGTCATTCTAGGAGTGAGTTTGTCACAACGATGAAACTGTGCACAATACTAGAATTGGGGTTTAAAAAATTTCAAAGTACTTTACTTTAAAAGTCATCTGAAAAGAAATTTTATAGATCCTTTTCCCTTTGATATGATGTTTTATTTGCAATTTATATCAGTTTTGTCACATTTATCTCATCACTGACTGCATCATTTGTGATAAATGTAGAATTTGATTCACTCTGATAACAATCAGGAAGAAAAATATTCAAAGATTGGTTCTATGGTAGGGATCGTCATCTTAGACAAAAATATTTCCATTTATAAAAAGTTCATTCATATAAAATCATTCATAAAACCTGTCCTGATATGTCATTGGTTAGAACATGCATTAAAATACTCGCCTGTTATTGTTGATTTACTGGTATTTCATGGGGCATATATTTATTGGCACGCTTCTAAGTTCTAGTGAACTAAGAGTCTACCAAATTGGCGCCAGTTGAACACACAGTCATATATTGTAAATGTCATATTGTATTTATTATTATAGTACTAGGGACTCATTAATTATTTGTAGTGTAAAACTGAAACTTTTAGTCCTAGATGAGGCGAATCTTTCTGGCGAATCAATGAAAGATTCAACAGAAAATGCTACAATGGAAGCAAAAAAGGTCCTGATAGGTGATGTATATAATATATTGCAGAGATATGTAATTTAAAAGGTCTAATTGATACACAGATATGTTTACCAATCCCTTTCCATATGACTTTTCAAATATTCATTACTGGCTGCTTACACATGACATGTACATGTTTGACTCATGTACATGTTGGTTATGTTTTGATGTTATTCTCACTTATGCTGTCATGGGTTGATATTTTCTCTGTATGTTATTGTGACTACAATTGTCATATGATTTACATATTATGCCTATATACTGACTTTCATTATTTTGTTGTTGTTAAGATTGTTTCTATGGTGACGCATTGTTGTGCTGATTTGTTGCCAACTTGTAAACATTTTGTTATGAACTGACAACATAATTATAGACACAGTGTGTCATAGTTATCAAAGAATAAAAATATCTATTAGCATAACACATTATAATGCTTGATTGTTTATTTCTTTATTGATTTCTACATTTTGAATGACAATTCCGCCAAGTGAGGGAAAGTTGAACTAAAACTAAAAGATCAAGACCATTCTACCCCTGGCTCATTTCCATAATCAGGGTGTGAATTGGATTTAATTATCAGTGGGACTGCATAGCATATAGGGTTGATAGTTATATAATATCTGACTTCCAGTGCTAGGATTAGTATAATCCTTTTCATTCAAGCATAGCATTTTACAATGTGGCTTTAATTTTTGTATGTGATAAAATAGCAAATTAGCTCTACCTTTTTTAAGCAATACTTTGTGAAAAGGTGTATGACAATTGTTTGGCACCAGATTTAAGTATTTTCTCAAGGTCACTGATCACCCCTATTCATTATGGAAATGGTTAAAATCTGAAAAATGCAGGTGTACCACAGTACTTTATAACATGGATGACACCTGTCTGGACCACCTGTAATTGCAGAACGTACTTTGAAGTTTCATATTGTTGGAATGGCCCAATATTTAAGTACACATGTATTCATATATTTTTGTTCAGGTAACCATTGTGTCAACACTTTTGTTTCATTCTTTTCTTAATTGACTACACCATGTAGCCTTCTTTATACATCAACAATGAAAGAAAACTACTCTAGTTCTGTTTAAAACTGGGACAATATCACATGACCTGAAAACAAAAGACCAGACATGATATTAAAAAATAACATGTCACTTCTGTTCAAACAAGGAAGTGGTTTATTGTTTACAGCAAGTGAAGTCTATATAAGCTTGATTATATTCTGTCTATCAGTCCCTTAAATTTAGTTATGGCACTGGTTTCTTTGCCAATGTGTGGTGTATATATATAGACAGAGGTCCTATATTCAAGGTCATTGGTATGGTATCTCTAAAATTCTCAAGCAGGAGACCTACCAATATACAAGAATGTACATGATTCATCATGGAATCTTAAGATATCTAATTATTATGATCTTATATAAATGAGTAAATTCAACAAAAAGTATAAGCTTTCACACTTTAGAGCAAGTCTTAGGGCTATCCTCATATTTGTGAATATCACATGTCATAAACCACATAATGGGTTTTATGAGATTGCATGTATACCATTTATAAAAAAAATACATGTAATAGGCTTGAAAGCAGAACTTTCCTTATGCACAATAATAGATAACTACTCTACTACTACTATCATAACACATTTTGGATCAACAAAAGTATATATTATGAGCTTCAGTGCTATACCTAATCTACAATTTAATATCACTCAAACCCCACTGCACAATGTTTTAGATGCCAAAAAAATGCAAAAAACATAAAAACTAACATAAAAGGTCTTTTCCCCCAAACATTAAATCAACTCCTTAAGATATGAGAAACAAAACTTCATCTTCTAGAACCGATTCATACCTCTAATTCTGTAATTTAGATTGTCTATACATGTTTTTCTAGAAAAAAACATGATTGGTGAAAGTATAGCTGCAAAAATTGGCAAATCTGGGAATTTTTTTTTGCTCACTTCACTTTAAACAGAATTAAGAAAAACATATCACCGACTACAGCTACATATTATATATATATAGATGTAAATTTGAGATGAGTCAACTCTTTGGTATTTGAAATAAATGATGTAATTTTTTTTAAATATTTGGTCTCGTGTTTCTGGCTAATTTCTACAATTTGATGACGGTAAAATGGATGCACGTGAAAATGAACTATTCCAGCTGAACAATGAGTATTCTACAAAAGTCGATATTCTATGCACATATTTTATTTTCATACCCTTAATGTTCATGAATGTAAATTAATTCAAAATGTGAACAAACAGTAGACATTCAGAACAGATTTCCTTGAATTCTCTCTGCCTAGCTATATATAGTGGACTTTCTCTCAAAGTAATATTAAAAAGTCATGTTAGAATTTGAGCCAGGTGCAGTTAATTGATTTTTGGTCATCTTTTTTAGTGGATATCAATGATTTCATACAATGAAAAGATGAGATTGAATCAATGTACAGCCTACAGGATATCGTCATCGAAGATCAAAAGTCATACAAACTGATTGAACTAGACTATATAATTATACACGTGAACTTTAACGTACCGTAACGTTTGAAAAAAATACCCCTCACTCTCCGTTGTCAGGACGATATCATCCTGAATTGTGTGGATCAAAAGCTTGAATTAATAGCTTGTACTTTTTCGTCTCAATATATATGTGCCACTGCTTATTTCATGTATAACAAACATAGGCCAAACA
The DNA here is from genome assembly GCA_033118115.1 of Pharyngocirrus eroticus. NCBI lineage: Eukaryota > Metazoa > Annelida > Polychaeta > Saccocirridae > Pharyngocirrus > Pharyngocirrus eroticus. The sequence goes on along the minus strand of JAVSBT010233863.1, from coordinate 4,418 downwards.
AAATACTGATTAACAAAGTACTATAAATATATGATGCGTGGGATAAGGTTATTTATTGATATTTCTTTCTTTCACATCATGTCTATGCACATCGCGTTTTATTACATCATATCATAACGCCAGCATCTGAAATGACAGTACTATCGGCATCACAAAAGAGTTCTATTTCGAGGAACAACCACCTGTATATTTGTATCGATTTTCAGACTGTACTGTAGTTTTTCCTCTGCAATCCTGGTTCACACACCTCAAGTTTTTCCCCATCTAGTTTACCTGCATCAGAAACTTGATGTTTTTACTGCAACCCAGTTATCAGATTTGTATGGAAGACCTATTATTAAAGTATGATATAGGTTTAAGCTACTGATCCATCCAGGTTAATAAAACTTACAATGAAACATTATTGAATGCTTGCTTTTTTCCATAGGGGTAAGCGATGCACGGTAGCTATATAGGCTCATCGAGATGTAAAACGTAGAGATGTTTTTTTCAAGGTGATGGCCTTGTGAAGCGAAAGCATCCTTTCTCCATTCAGTTTCCAGTAGAGCTATAACACTATTAACAGTCTCATTGGCATTCTTCCATTCAACTTGTGTTAGCATAGAAACAAAATGGCAGCTCTTGTGGAAAAAGTTACTGGCATGTATGAAACAATGCTGGAAAATAGAGGTAAAGTACATCAAGAATTTATTCAAAATACAATAAAATTCACCTGTATATCACTTCGGACGAATCATGATTTTCTTCAGCGGTACACATTTAATGATGAATATTTTGACAGCTCACATAGAGTTATATTTATAATGTCTGAAGAAAATGCTCAGAACACTGAACAGATCAGATTGTAAGATTATTCAGCAGGTGAGAAAAGTATCATGTAAAGGTAGATCAGTTCTTTTAGGTCTGTTTTTTTCACAATCAATGCTCTTTTTTCGCCACGAGTCCTGTCTATTCATCCGAAACGTATATGGAACAAGTGATATTATGACCATAAGGGTTGGGTCAGAAAATATGACTATCTGTGAGGTGATCTGATACCTTTAATAACATTTTTAAAAAACGTTAGAAAAACAGGGGGCAGGGCAATATGATCTTATTTGATCAGAGGTGATAACTAGTCATCAAATATTGGAATCTACATGATAGGACTAAAATATTTGGTTATTGTATTTTGTTTGCTTCTTCATATTTCTTGTGATTGATATAACGTTACACTCAATATAATTGAAAGAAATCTGTTGCTAGGTGATGTTTCAATTCTGAAGCCAATTGGCAATAAACTGCATGTATGAATGGGAAGGAGGGGGGTTGAATGGTGAACATGTGATAGCTTCAACGATAATCTCTAACATGTAATTATCTGTTATCAGTGTACAGACATTGTTATTTTGTAGTTTTTCTTAGAGCAGCAATTTTTTGTCTGGAAGTGTGAGACTGAGGCCAAACATTTTAATTCTAGTTGTGTGTCTGTACTGTGTCTATAATTCTTACGGATAATGTTCAACATTACACATATCCCGTATGGAGGAAAATTATGTTCCTAGAATATTCCTAGAAAATGTATGACCCTTTTAATTTATCTCTTGGTAATTCTTACCTAGGTTATTTCTTTCCAATTCCCAAGTACACACACAAGGTAGAAATCTAGGGATTATTCTTGCCTCGCATTTATGTCCAGCTAGGGTGCAAATTGTTATTTTTCTTGTATTGACATTGCTTTGATAAAAATTCTAAGGGCCGCCCTATTATTTTACAATGATGAAAACTGGATGGTCTTGTAGACTCTCCATAATGTACACCCACTTTTTTTATCTCTAGTTGAGGACTTTTAGTTAAAACTGTTAGAGCACAAAATTTACATTATGGGACACAACACCCTCTCTACCCCCAACAAAAAAAAACAGAAAGAAAAAAAACACAATACCATGATCAACTAAAATCTGTTGGCCTTAATACCAAGAGATATGATACATTTTCTTGTTATACTGGAATGTGGATCCTCATACAATACTATTACATTGCATAGCATACTGTGCATAAAGTTGGTTGTAAAATATTCCATTATAATTATGAGAGATGCTCTTGGTATTCAAATAAGACACTTGTGACTGACTGATAAATTAATGATTGGGTACTATACTACAGAAACTGGGCATTCAGTGTTTGCTTACAATACAAGTACAACAAATACACTGCGAGGTATAAGACATAATAATTATAATATGATGTAATGTGATGTGATGTGATGTGATGTAATACAATTACATTGTAATTATTCTTTATTTTCAGTAATATTTTACAAATTATTGCGAACTGTATAGTCACATGTATGATTAAAAAAAATAACGGCAAAAAGCTCTCAGAAAAAGAAAAAAATGTATAAAGATTACCTGGTTGCCTGAATAACAGGTAATGTTCAAGAAACTTAATTTTTGAGTTCCTGTTTGTTTGATTTTTGAGTAGGCTAGCACAGTTAGGCAGATTTGTATGTGTATGTATACTATAGTGTTAAAATATTAGGGGTTTTCCTGAATGACAACATATGATACAAAGTGAAAAATGCAAAAAACTCTATTACACATCACATGAGATTCAAAAGTATGCACAGATGCAACCACAGACATTCTGTCCAGTCATAGAAATTCAGCATAATAGTGAATGTATGAACAGAAAACAAGAATTCATATAAAAGTTGGCAACAAGGCAATACGCTTAGCATGGAGCCTGTATACTGGTACATGGTGAACATGAGTGGTTTGGCTTTTACAGTCCTTGAAATATCTGGAGGAGGGGGAGGTGGTGCAGGGTTGGTTGCACGTCACCCTTCTGCCCTTATGATTTTCAAATCACTGGTTCTATGAACTGAACCAAGAGAATTAAACTTAAAAGTGTTCTGAACATTATTAAAATCAGCTATACACATCCATTATGTAAGTTATATCAATTCCCCATGTTAGAAAGATATTTATTATCAAAAGAAAACAAGAATCCATAAAACAAAATAATATTTACAAACATGGTGTATGATAACAATGCTTGGTAAAATAACACTAAGAACCCCATATCCTTGGTGCTATTATTTGTTGCACCAAGGCCAATTCTAGATTTGAAGACATTTTTTTAACAGAGGAAGTGATAAATGAAAATGTAGTGCTTTAATGGATTCCTTTATGCCTTTTTTTATTCAAACATGAAAAATTAGTGCAACGTAGAGACATATATATGGCAGTAAGGCTATCCCAAAATTAGTGTTATTAATAGTACAAAATGTTGAAACTAGTATAAGGATTAAATGGACATGTATTTAGGGTAGCTTATTTACTTCAACAGTGGCATTTTAGTTTAATAACGAAAATCTCATAATTACAAAAAAATAGATTTTTATGCATTTTAAAATGGGAAACCTGTCTCAAAATAGTGTGATGGATAAGCATTTGTCAATGGTTATTTTGTATGACATTCAGCTAAAACACATCAAACAGATTGATTCATATGGGAAAAATGTGAATTGGAAAAAGTGTGGGATAAGTCATTCTTGCTCCAAGCCTCAAAGTACATTCAAGAAAATCGTTTCATTCAACATTTGCTGCATCGAACAAATCAAGTAGAGCATGTGTATGTGTCTTACTTTTCTATTATCCTATATCACATACGTACAGGTGTAGAATGATGGAACTATTCTAAAAGAACTGTACAGGCGATGCATTGGTAAACAACAAAATCTCAGAGGGCCTCATGAAAGATCATTAAATCTAAATGGGTTACCCTCTCCAAATAAAAGTTTCAATACAATACAATACAATTTAGAATTGTATATTCTTGTTATGTGGTAAATATCTAGGCCTGGCTTTTAAAATGGACAATAATTTTTCCTTTTAATTATAATAGTGTGATTTATAATGCATCAATTTGATCATATGACATTTATAAATGCCTAAAATTGTTTGTAACATAAACGCTTGTTTCTGTTCTGTGATTCAAGATTACCCACAATGCAGTATATTCTGAAGAAAACACAAAGAAAACTCTATTTTTTTCCCCCTTGCATTCAAGATGAATAAAGAAGTTCCATTTGTAAGACAATTTATGAGATGAGTCATGACATATCTTTATTAATAAAAGTCTGTCTCCAATAATAACGATATGAGATATGTCAGCGTCTAAAGTTCCACTATATAGGCAACAACTAACATTGTATTGTTGTCATGTACAATAGACAGTTCTTAAAAGAATTATGATATAGGAACAGATAAGTTGGACATGACATGTTAGATATCATGGCAAGAGCTAACAAAATACATGTCATGCACAATCGTACAATTAAAAACTGGATATACTTATAAGAGGGGAGGGGAGGGCTTCCTTGGGACTTGGGATTTGGCCTTTTTAATTGTTTGGGACTTGGGATTTTCAGATTT
>JAVSBT010233752.1:1483-11486 GCA_033118115.1 Pharyngocirrus eroticus | reverse complement strand
CTGCAAATTATTTCCCAAAAAAGTCAAAATGCCCCCCCCCCCCCCATGCCCCCAAGAGTAAACATAATGACTCCACAAAGAGCTAACCTGCTCTCAATGAGTCAGTTTGACCTTTAGTAATGTCACTTGTACACATCCGGTCAGGTGAATCTCTTTGATTGTGAGTAGAATTGACATAATATTTTGTATGTTTTTTTTTTAATTTCATTTAATTTTATCACAGGTGTTCAAATAAGCAGACCTGTACCATTCCAAGAAAAGAAATTTGTGTTGATGAAAACATACAACCTAATTCGTGTTATGTGCAATACTTTTGCAAGTCTCACACAGATAGGTGTCCATTTGTCATTGCTTAAAAAAAGTGCCAATGGAGTACAGACAATACACTTTTTGTTGCTGGATGCGGCCATATAGTCGCTGGTGTTATTACAAACATGACATAACATACACCGAATGCTATATCATAGTCGATTGCCTAATAAAAGGGAGGCATGTCGAATGTCATATTTCAGATATCAAAACAAGTCAACTGTTCAACTAGGAGGAGCAAAATGAATTCTGAATGGGCTCTTATCGTAAATCTATGTAGTAATCTATGTCGTAATAGGGAAAAGGAAAAAAAAAAAAATACTTGGTTAAATATACAATTAATTCGTGTTTTGTTATTCTTATGTTCATCATGATTTATTTCATACGCGGATATTGATATTTTAAGAGACATGTCAAAAGAAAGTAAATGGACAACCCTTCTCGCCTTTTAATAACGGATTTATTTTTGAAACAATTTTTAACTTTTGACTAGTTAATTATTTTTAATGTTATATCTCCCCATTTTTGACAGATATTTCACCATTGGGTTTCTACATTAAAGGTTCCTGATGTAAATTGTCATTGATAATTTCTTATCTTTACATTCTGCATAAACATATCACAAAGAGCCACATTAGAGTATAACACCCATAATCGGAAAGGATGTAAAGTGTGGACCTGTGTCATGGATTCTATCCCCATGGCACATAAAAGAACACAGGTGACAATGGCCGAAAACAATGTCGTTATCTGTCTCTCATTCTCAAAAGGGGACCCCATGGAAGACCAGCTTAAGCTGAATGGGCTATCCTCTATAAATAATAATTCAAAACAAAAAAAATACATTTCAAATGTGTCTGCTTAGTATGGTGTGGTACACAAAAGGGTAACGAATACCCATGACAGAAGTCTATTTTGTTTATTAAAAGTCAAATACAATGTACATTAATAGTTTTGATTCATATGTCTATACTCCTCAACAACAAACAGTCATTGCTATTTGTTGAACTGTGGTCCTTTTCCAGAAACAACATTCTCATATATACGACGAGTGAAAGTGCTTTCATGCGTGCACGTGAACAGGACATGTTGAAAGAGTGATTATACGTGTGAAACACCACGTTCGACCTTATATACCATGACAGGGGTATGATGATAAGGGTTAGGGTCAGGGTTAGGGCTAGAGTAAGTGTTGGAAAAGGGTAAGATAAACCTAACCCTGACCCTAATGATCAATATCATCATCATTATCATCATAGCAGTAACATTCTGACCAATCTACTTTTCTTTTGTAAAATAATTACACATTTTTCATTGTTTACAATCAATCATTTTATTTTGATTCCCTGTCATTCAAAACGATAGTGTCACTATTGGCAATACTAACTACATAACATTGTATATACGCAAATTAATACACATGATAATGATGACTATTATCTCTCTCTTTCTTTTTCTCTCTCTCTCCCTCTCTCTCTCTCTCTCTTTCATTCTCTCTGTCTTTCTCATTCTTTTTCTTTCTTGCTATCCCTCTCTTTCTTTCTTTATCTCTTTCTTTATTTCTCTTTCTCTCTAACTCTTTCTTTCTTTCTCTCTTTCTTTCTCTCTCTCTCTTTTTCTCACTTTCTACCCCTCTCTTTATTTTTATTTTCTTTCTCTCCCTTTCTCTCTTATCTTCTCTCTCGGTTAACACCCACTCCAAAACGTTAAACTTATTTCCAACCAATACAGTGGTAGTAGGACCTTTGTGACATTGCAACTAATGGTAACTTGACTGCCATCACTAATTTTAGTGGTACTAAAAATCACTCATTTGTGTTGCTATAGTGTAACGGTTGAATCGATTTGACCACTACATTTGATAAACAACATGGAACACTGACTACTTTTTTAAGAGTGTGAGATATAAATTATAAAACTTACTTCAATCAGAACCGCTAGAATAACCAATATGAATGAATCCTAATATGAATGAATCCTAAAATTAAAAACCTGATCTCCCTTTGCTGTTTAACCTCTGTCATAAGATATTATGAACATATCTCCCACACGCTGTCTCCCACATGAAAGACATATAAATATGTATTGTATGAATAGATTTGACAACCCTGATACCAACAACAGTTCAAAAATTGAAATTATTATTCAACAAAACAATTGATGAAAATTGTAAAATATTGCTTGAACCCATATTGGCAAATCGGGTCGGTGCCTATCACAAACTTCTGTCTCACAATACATCGCAGCTAAACCTCGCTTTTCCTGGGCAGGATAAGTGCATGACAATTGCTGTTTTCTTTCCCAAGATTAAGCAATACTCATGAACCGTGTCCAGTATGAATGGAGATATTAGGACCTAACGTCTTTCCCAAACGTATAGACATAAGGCAATCAGGGTAATCGAACCATCAACCTTCTGACCGCTGGACGCATGCTTTCCTACTGAGCCTCCATGCTCCAATTAGTGATACAAGAAAACAGTAATTATAAAAGTTCCCAATATTGTAGTCAGTTTAAGATGAAGTGTGTTAGCAATATTGTTTGACGTTCCAATTATATTACAACCATCTTTATCACAACATTTTACTTCTTCGTGGTCGCCTAATCCATTGTATGCCTTTGTATCAACGCATTTCGTGCTGCAACCACGTGCAGTAAAGTTTCCGTGACGGCTTGTAAAAACGGTAGTCTGAAAGTAACATGGTAGATTATTATTAGTGTTTGAATGGTTCTTTTAATTTGTGGTGTGATGGATTAGGAAGACGGTTGAACATGAATGGCCGGGTGAAATATATATTTTGTAATAACTTACTTGGCATTTTTCATGTTCATCAGAGCCACATGGAGTGGGTATATGGTGATAGGTTTTTAAAACCTTGCCGCAGCCTTTGTCTTGCGTGCTATTACAAACATAACATTTCAATCCTGATCCACTCTCTATTCAACAAAAAACAACAAAAGAAAGTACATCTAAAGTATAGGGTTTAGCAACGGTTATGATATATAAAGAATTTATTGAAACCTATCATTATCATATCTTATCCAACTACATATTTATGCGTATCCCTGATTGTGCTGCAGTGGGAAGCGGAACCATTTTTTCCAACATTTTACAAATGGGAGGGGGTTAATTAATAACCTCGTCTATTTGACTCCCCCCCCCCCCCCCTCCTCCTATGGTTGTATATTTTTCTAACATTGAGATAATATGACATATCACCAGGACATTCGTTTGACCTCCCTAGGTCATGAGGAGAGTACTCTTTCATTCTTTGTGAACCCTATATGCTTGTGTGGGCAGTCGTTGTATATATACAGAGTGTCTTTATTCAGGGTCTGTCTTGTGTATGAATGCATACTGATTATATACATATACTTTCCATCATGATAGGGGGTGTACTGTTTCATATTTACGCATATTTGGCAATGAGAGGGGGGGTGGACTAAAATCACTGAAACCAATTCCCTAACAAAACGCTCATAATACCCTTTATTGAATATGCAAACTACAAGTATCTATTTACGGTTGAGTGGGGGTGCAAATCATTTTGAAATATTGTGAGCCAAGTGCCAAAAATGCGCCAGCAGATACAAGTGTCCATATCCCAAGGGATTCAAACCTACAATTATAATTCCAAGATATGCTCAAATGTATAATGGTTCCAGTAAGCTGATTCCAAATTTCAATTTCAAAACGATTTGAAAGGCTTAATACTAAGTCCTACCCCCCCCCCCCCCCCCACCTCCCATCTCCCTGCATTATGTTTTGTATCTAACAGTGTACGCTCCACCCTGGGATAAGCAATAGACATCTGCCAATAATTATAGGATACTAAGTATCATCATCAGTGATACACACATCATACGTTCACTACATGTGCTTTAAAAACGTAACCCACAAGGACGCATCATTATATACAACTAAGTCACTAACAAACTTGCTCACACCATGTAGTCATAATAACAACTACACGTACTTTAAAAACGTATCCCCAACACCAAAATAAAACACTTACCTGTAAGATATATCATCACTAAAAAACTCAGTCCAACTATTCTCATGGTGTTTTATACAGAAAATGGTGTGATGTTAGGGATTCATACTTTGGCCTACGATGAATCACTACTTTTCATTGTCAACAACTAAATGATCCAAAAAAATAGCACACATGAATTAAAAATTTCATTCATAAGTTAGAACACGCCCCCATAAGGTCACATCCGTGTCAAAAAGGGTGGGTGTAACAGCTTGTAGTTTACTCAAAACAAGCTGAGTTTAGGTATAGCGATGTTCAAAACAAACGCCTAGCGCCTATGTTGTGTTTAATTGTATAAAAAAAGTAAATAACTGCATGCTTCGTTTATAATAAGGTTTATTGGTGAGAATTGAAAGCATTTGGTAGAATATTACCATGCGTGTAAACACTGATTGAAATATGTTATACTATCAAATCAATCACAGAAAAATGACCAACTACTGATTGCAATAATCTTACATTTGTGCAATAAATTATTTAAATAATATTAAGCTATAAGCTATGACAAGTGTTCCAAACAATGTAATGCAACTGAAGTGTCGTCTGCTTGCTGTATTGCATCCGTCTTCAAGACAACATTTGACTGAGTCTTGTTGACCCATGCCGTTACTTCCAACCTTGTTAATGCACAACATGCTGCAACCACGTGAAGTGACTCTATCATTAAGGTAAGTTAAGGTGTTTGTCTGAAATTTAAAAAATATGACAACATATATGAATAATGACAACCTGACGTAAATGGTGTCAAACTGTCCTGAAGCCATGGGTCAGTAACATGAACCGAATTTTAAAGATGTATGGTTGGGATTTTCTCGAATTTCTTCAATCATTCTTTATAACAAAATAATGAAACATTGCTTGTCAAACTAGAAGTGAAATATGTGGGTTTTTTTGCCCCTTCCCTTCCTCCCCATGATTTAAGAACTGGTGATAGCTTCCTTAGAATATAACATGTGTGAATGAGTATGTGAAGAAGGGGGTGGGGTTGGTGCCAGCTTCGTTTTATTTTGCATCTTGATGAGCTAAATATTTTGTGAATTACTTCACATGTTTGTGTTTATTCGATAACTTACTTCACATGCACCATGGCCTTCCTTACAAAGGACAGGCGTGTGTATAGTGGTATCCAATTTTTCGCCACAACCTGTCTGGCTGCTGCTGTCACAGACGTAGCATTGTAAAGCAACACCAGTTCCTAGGTGAATAATTATACATTAAAGAAAAATAAAAAAATTCAAACTTATTGAAATCATTATATTTTATTTTACAAAATGATCTACATAATAATTTCTGTAGTATAATATCATCTTTGTGCAAATAACCTATGGGTAAACAAAATTCTACCTATTAATGTCTGCTTCCCCAGTCCCAGCAATTAAAACATCCTAATATCCAAAATATTCAAATTTAAATTGCCAATTATTTTCAAATCCAAAATGTCAGGCAACAGACCAATCCCGAATAATAAAATCTACAAATCCCAAGTCCAAAACATTTCAAAAGACTGAATCCAAAATCCCAAAGAATCCTACATATCCCTCGGTATATTAACTATTGTTCATTTTATTCTCAAGATACCAATATACGTCAGACGTCAGACGTTATCCAAAATGCTACTCCCAATCTTCAGGGCCATAATGGATATTCCAATCGAGGAGGGGATTCACTTACCAGCTATAACTGCAATAAGGAATAAACGAACTGCAAGCTTCATCGTTGTTTGTTGGTTGATACAGTTTAAAATCTACCTATACTGGAACATCATATTTCTTCACTCTCAATTTCATACTGTATAAAGTGATGCATGTTTGCAAACTCACATTGTTGACAAAAGTTTCATTGATGAAAAGAAATTCAATTGCATTAGACCACGCCTTTAAAGGTTAGATCGGGGTCATGTGATTAAGCATGACACAGCATTGCTACCATATTAAGGTAGGATGGATACGGTATGTACAATGCTCATTACTGTTCTATACCATAAGAACTAGTAGATACACCTTTCACACAGTAAGAAACGAGTTGAAATAGTATATAGCTAAAATCGGTTAGAGATGGATTTTTTTTCAAAGAATGTGTTTTCAGAAATTTCCAACAATTCTTTACTTTGATTCACGTATTTTATGGTAAATTTTTTAAACTTTACTCACAATCAATGTTTGGCAGCAGAAGCTTTCGTCTGTACAGACTCATCTAACCAGTGTTTATATATGAGAACAATAGTTAATCTTTGTACTGGTTAAAATTGCTTACATGAGAAAGCTTTCCACTATCACTACAGTCATCTTCATTTATAATGCCAATTGACTTGAATGGAAATTGATCCCCACCCCTTATTATTATGTTATAAGGATCTAGTCATCATGTATTTTTTGTAAAACTGAGAAACAGATCAATGTCAAGAGTACTCTTGTTGCTGACAGCCCCTTCCCAACTATCTCCAAAAATACACACATGTAAACATTGAGATGAAGAGTTAACCCTCTACCCTTATACTAAGTAGCAAACGACTTGCTTTGAACTCTACAAGGCTTAGAATAATAAACTTGTAGACAGAGTTTTGTTTTTAAATAATCCAACAGAATTTATTAACAAATATAAAAGTAACAACAACAATTAAAAGAACACCTTTTGATATTTGACAAGCCACCAATCCACATAATCTTTGTGACTTGTAGAATAATTCCTGAATTCTTTCAGTTTCAATTGATAAAAAAAATCTACATCTCAACTAACATGATATACATATTCTTAAACAGTTCTATACTCATAAGAATATAATGAATTTCATACAATAAATCAAGTTTTACATATTTCGTAACTATGTACAATCAAGTTGTAAAAAAATAATACAAATGTTGAAGAATCTTGTGAAAATATATAACAAACACCTTCAATTTTTGCTTTTCTAAGATTCTAATTAATTGAAGAAAATAATTTTTTTTTAGCAGAGATTTTGATGTTCACCCACTGGAGTATTTGTTTATACAGACACATCAAAATTTGCAATGAAACCTCGAATTTATGTTGTTTTCAATGTACATAGCATCTTCGTAATTTCCACTTTCTATTTCAAGAAAACATACATTTTTTTGTTTAATGAATGTAATAATACAAAAAAAAACCCATCTACAAGTGATTGATAGGAATTTTTAAAAAAAGCGCACACACTCAAATTAAGATTACTTATAAAGAGCTTTTGATTCTAAAAGTATGTCAAGATTTTTGATGTAATCTTATCTGTGATGTATATGTCAAGATTGTCCACCAGATGTCGTCATGGATATGAGCTCAGATGTACATGTGAGGTCATTTGACCTTGCTCCTCTATGATGACATCTGGTGGACAATTTTGAAAATATGATGTGAAATCAAGTAAACTTTCAGATAGGTCATAAAACCTAATTGTTTTACAATCATTAATACCAAATTACTCTTTTAAGTATGCACAAAAAGACCTTTTCATAACTTTACATACATATCAACTTAGGCCAACATTAATGATCTGGTCAATGAGATTTTAAGTATTAATAAAATGGCCTGTCCGGCCATTTTATTGAAAAAATATATTTTCAATTAAAAAAATTAAATAAGACTTATTCTTCTGCCTTTTACAAAAACTGACAGAAAGAAATGAAGTGTTCTGATTCGATTGGAATAGCACAAATGTCTTGGAATTATACAAATGACCTCTTAACAATTCTCTATTTCTGACATAAGATGCCTACAATTATCTTATTGATATTTGACTTTGCAGATTAAATATTCGACAAAAAACAAACAAAAAAAGAGTGCTGATGGCAGGACATTGAAGGGCTGCATACAATGACCAACCAATTCAATTTGGAATGGCTAAACACTGAAGAAAAAATAAATGACAGTGCCATTTTTACAGGCCATTTTTTCATAATTCCTAAGTCAGTCTCTATTGTAAAAAGACAATAAGGATAATAATCTGAAACAAGTATATCATTATTGGTATTTTATATGGGTGACAATTATGTTGAGAACCTACTACTGGACAATAAACCCAAGAAAACTAAGTCTCCACTGCCCCTTGGTGGTTAAATAAGTAAGCATGTCCGCTGCAAGATGAACACGATCTAATGCAGCAAGTTCTAGTATGATACCTCTACTGATGATATCTTGAGGTAGGAAGTTATCCTCTCGTGTTACAAGCGCCATGGCAACTCCGTTCTTCATAAGCCATAATCTGGACCTGATAAATTGCTCGATACCCGTAGAGAATTCAAAATAGTACAGCCCTGGTACTCGACAGAGGAACAAGCCACCAATGAAATCGTTGCCTTCATTCGTCAGCACAAAGTCGAAATTGACAAGATTTATAGGTAAGTAGAGTGAATTGTCGTAGTAGGTGTTCATGGCGGAAAATACTACAGGTTCCACAACCTTTGGTGTGTACTTGAAACCCTGGAATGAGGACTGAGGTGTGTACGTACTGAGGGTAGTGTCCTGTATTACACGGATAGTTGCATCAGCCTGTAGAGAATACACCATAGAACGGGTAGCCGTTGTGGTCCTGTCTTGGTTCCTCCAGCCTATACGATGAGAAAGATCAGCAAAACCAGTACAGTTTTGGGTACATTCTACAGTAACTATACATTTTTTGCCAAAAGATAGTTCAAGCGTGATAGTTATGCTTACGTAATAAAACCCAGCAGATGGCGCTACAAATTCCCCGCTTTGAGAATCAAATGCTGACCCAAGGTTCAAGGTTGGAGTCATTCCTAAAAATAGATTACCATTCCTGGGGACGTCAGTTGTCTCGTTCATCGAAACCATAAACGCAATCGTGTCCTGCCCCATGAGACCTGTTACACTGAATATTGAAATTGAGGTTAACCTTCCATCTGTCCCCCCATTGCTTGCTGTACCAGCTTCTGAGTCGACACGCAAACGCTCATTCTTGGTCAGCTGCACAAGCACAATTCTTGAAAGTGTGTCGTATTCAGAAAACAGAGGTGGTTTTACCATCATTGAGGCTAGGTCTTGGGTTTCAGTGGCCAAGGTCAAGGTCAAATTATCCGGACTCTCGGCTCCTCCACTGAAGGCAACAAAAAACACCCCAGTTTCTGGCACAGTAAACCTGACATTGTCAAAGTGTCCGGTAGTGTCTATCATGGATTCATTGAATTCAATCCCAGTTGTACCTCCCTCATCTCTGCCAGGTTTGGAAGCAAAAACTGTAGCACCTACAATAGATTGGATTAAAAACAAGATAAGAAGACTGTCAAATATAGTAAAAACGATAACTCCTAAAATCATGATGCTTGATTAATTCTTTTTGTTAGAATTCTAAGGTGGACCTGACCATTTAATATGCAGCCGGACCACTCAAACTTAAATAAGAAAATACGCACAAATTTTCACTGGACAGCCTGACCAGCTGGTCCATATCTCAGCCAACCCAGACTGGAAAACACTGGACTCAGACCAGTGGACCAGTAGTAAATCACAGCCTAATATTGTTTAATTTTCCACCATCTTACAATGTCATCTTACAATGTCATCTTACAATGTCATCTTACAGTGTCATCTTACAATGTCATCTTACAATGCCATCTTACAATGTCATCTTACAATGTCATCTTACAATGTCATCTTACAATGTCATCTTACAATGTCATCTTACAATG
>JAVSBT010233641.1:0-11210 GCA_033118115.1 Pharyngocirrus eroticus | reverse complement strand
AACAGAATTTCTATTTAGTTGTTACATATACATTTTCCCTGATGACAAGACATGATAAACTTTGTTCAAAGAGCATTTAAACCTACCAGCAAGTTATTAATGCTCACAGCTTTACTACATTCAGTTGCAGTGCCAATATTTCATTCCCCTTTTTCTTGAAGGATTAAGAATAACATTCTTAATACAGTTATACCTGTCATCTTCAAATATCAAAATTACATCATCTCTAAAGAATTTAAATCATATGAATCTAGTCATTGAATTTTGGTGGTAAAATAATTAGTATAAGACATAATTTAGGAGCCCTCTTTTCTATCTTCTCCACATCTTTTCATAGCTATGATAACATTTCAACACCACCATAATGAAGCACCATATGTACATTTTTAATGTTTTCACACTATAAATGACATCCCCCTGGCCCAATCTCTTAGAGAGAAGAGCCCATACATAATTTGACTGTTCAGTGTCCATTTTCTACACTCTCTTTTTTTTGTGTGACCATATCTGTTTTCATACGGCCCTTATTGGTCATAAAATCTTAAAATAAGGCAAAATTTCCAAGATATAACTAACAAATGCAGTAGTACTAATGTAGCTGCGTTAAACTTTTCTCTCACATCCAATTACAAATAGAATAATTTTTATAACATCTCAATTTAAATCAAGGATATCACAACTGATCATGCAGCTTTTTTAATCAAAGCAACACTTCATATACACCCACCCACCAACAGCACTTTTTTTTTTAATATACATAATATAAATGTCATGTTATTTTGTTTTTTTAACAAGACACTTTCACATTTTCCAAAATTCTTTTTAATCTTAACAAGTGATGTTGCGAGTACCCTGAAATGCCAAACTTGATGGGAATGTAGTCTCCATCGCACACTTCTATTACTTCGATTACATCATTTCTTCCCCTATTCACAATCATCTGCAAGTCTCCTTCATTTACACAAAAATAATGAAAAAAGTGAAAAGATTTCTTTCTCTTTCTAGATAGATAAATATAGGCTATGGCATCAGGGTCAAGTCTTTACTGTATGTGACTCTTTTACACAGTCCAATTCCTACTAAAAAAAACAACCACTCTATGTTGTGGCGCTTGGACTCTCTAGCATTTCCATTAGGAAGGTGTCAATAGGTGTGTCTCCTATGAGTTTAAAGAAGAATAAATGCTCCAAGCATTTGAGACCAATACTTCTCAATGCTGGTAATCTCAGGAGCAGCTTAGCAAAGCGACCTGGTTCGTCTGGATACTGTGTTTTGCAATACTCTTCCAATGAAGCATAGACCTTTTCTCGTAAGGATTCTACTTCTGTGACAGCAGACAGGCCTTTAGCATCTGAAAATTGAGAAATTATTTTTTGAAATGCTTTGATATCTCTTTCCTAGTAATTACATCAAATGAAACGACCTACCAAAAGCAACAGGTTGTTCAAGAGATCTCATCAGAAGTTAATTTGAAAACTAACAAAGACTGTACGATATGTAGGTAACTAAATATTGATTCTTAAATGAAATAATTACCTGGGTTGAATAGAACAATAGCTCTGAGGCAGCCTAATTCTGTCTTGTCCATCTTCATTTCTCTCATCTTGGCTACTAGCTCCGTCAATACTCTGTCAAAGATTGTGCCGACTCCTGCTTGATGTGCACTACTGCGGTGGACATGGAGACCTGTAGCTAGAAGAATGCCGTCCTTGATAGCAATGGATCTGTGAGAAAATGCTGCTATCAACAACTCATTCCAACCTAAAATGAATAAAGGATAAAAGGAATTGGTGAAAATGATAGCAAACTTGGACAAAAATACCATAAGAATGAGAAACTCAAAGTCAAATTAATAAAAATGTCTTTAATTTCATAGAAAGGCTGATTTTCATTTCAATTCAACCAAATTTCTCTACAAGAAAATTGCGTCAAATTTGTCATACCTGCCCTGAGAAGAATAACTTGATCATCAAGTGGTAATTCTGTGAAATGTGGTATACGCTTTGCCCATTCCACCAAAGTGAACAATTGTTTATCTGCTGCTTGGCAAATATTAGTTACTGGGTCTCTCTGTAAAAGATTTAAGTAAAATAAATGGCTTATTGTATTGTCTTATTCCTATATTGTAACAAATTGAATAATAGATAAACAACATCATGAAAATCATGTTTTTCAGACTTTTTATCTTTTAATAGAATGTACCTGTGTAATAATAAGTGTTCAAATCTTACCTGAGTGTCTACATAGGTGTCAGTGCTGGGCTCAACGGATAATTCTGCTTCTAAGACTCTTTCTACTGGCATTTCTGCATTTGCAGAGCTTGTGCTTTCTACTTCTCCCTCCCCCTTTTCTTTAACTCTTTGTCTTTCTTCTTGTACAGCTGAAAATCAAGGGTTAAATCTCTTTATCATTAATTCAATGTTGACTCCAGGAGTAGAATATGATTTATATCTCAAACAAATCAACACATCGAATTAACACATGCAGAAAAATCGAATATTTATCATTCAAGATCTTCTGTTATATGTCCACAAATGAGTCATCACCCATACCCCTGCATCATACATTCAGACAAACAAGTTAAAAACAATGAACAATTTGAGAAATCTCTAATCATACAAAGTCATTATTCGTTCTACCTATACTATGTTTTAAGGCCATGTCTGTTGATTTTTTTTTTGGTTGATTTTTGAGTTTTTTGCTTGTGACATCTGAATATCTGAGTTGCAAGTAGGTATGTCAAATCAAAAGAGAATTGAGAATAAACCTACCACTTAGTGGATCTGAAGACTGTGAATTTCTTGTTACCAGGGCAACAGCTGTAAATTTGGGGAAGAGGTTTAGATTTACATTATGATATTTCATGTGTCTTTTGAACACCTAAAGCAGCAAGCCAGGTCTAATATTTCAAAGCAGATAAGCCAGGGAAAGGATAGGTGCAATTTACTTTTGAAAAAAAGTAAGATATTACTTTGAAATTAAGATCAAAATTACTTAAAACTAAACGTTGTGACTATCCAACATGTCATGTCAAATTCCAAAGACAAGCTTTATCTTACAGATGCTGGATGATTATGTGAATTCCAAGGTTCATATTTTGATGATCTAAGAGTTGGGAGACCTCCCTCGATTACAATAAGCACAACGTTTTTGTCTCAAAAATAAAAGGTTAAATTGAGGATACGGACAGGGGGAGTTATTCATTTAGATCAATAAAGCAAGCACTAGCCACTAAAAGCAAAATAAAAACCTGAACAAAACCCATGATATGGTAGCTCTTTTTACTACAAAACACTTTACTATGTTGAATTCCATATAAAAGCAGGGAAAAAAAGAGATAATACATTCAAAGAGTTTGCAACCATGCACAGAAAAAAAATAGTCCAACCATTTTCAACTTCTTTCAGACTTTATCAAAAATCTGTTACATCTAAAAGAATTGCATTTTGTGTCAGCCCAAAAAAAAGTGAATTCATAAAAAAAATATATAAATAAAATGAGTATGTTGTTTAGCTAAAAGCAGAATTCATTGTATAACTGAGTAGGACAACATCAAGTTGATTTTTTCTGTCAAGCATCAACAATGGGTTTGGATGTTTGCAATGACTCTTAACGCTCTATACTATACAAAGTTGTCTTCTTCCCGAGCTAACAGCTAGCTCAGAGATCAATTAATTTCACCATACCATCATGTACATTTCTTTTCATCTATGTTTACAATTACATAGGTCATCCATAACCCTACTTTCCATCTGCAAAAACCACAGACATGGCCTCTAAACATTTAGCTAGAAAGAGAAAAGATCCTACCTTCTCTCTTCATGCCCATAGCTAGACATTTCATATATCTGCAATACTGGCATCGATTTCTTTGTCTTTTGTCAATTATACAATTTCTTTCATCACGGCAGGCATAAGTCAAATCTTTCCTTACAGTTCTTTTAAAAAAACCTTTACAACCTTCACAACTGTTCAAAGAAAAACGGTGAAGTTTTATGACAATGTCAAATAACGACACTCTAGAGCGAAAATTGCCGAAGTCATTTTATGGCAAGAATGAGTTAAGACTGCCATCCTATTCACAAAATTATGGCCCATATTTTTCTATTCAGATATCATAATGATACTTGATTTTCCCCCATTGATTTCTGGGTTCATTAGTGCTTCTGTCTAAGACATTGAATCTAATGGTCAATGGTCCCCAAAAGTCTAAGTCTCCCAAAAACATAATTTTCGTTTTCTATTTGTGTATCCTGATGTTATCTTTCATAGAAATGGTCCTCCTAAATGGTTTTAAAAATCCTCTAGAGAGAAAATGAAAGTTTTTCCTCATTATCTCAAAACGTCAAAAAATTACATAGACAATTTTCGCACTACAGTGTTGATAAGATATTTAGAACAGTTGCAAAAAATGATTTATAGTCAAGCCTATTAATAATTAATCACTCCCCTTTTTTTCAAAATCTTCAATATCTGATTGAAATTAGGTACTAATTAAGCTCTGTGTATAGTAAATAAATGATTTGCATACCTGTAAACACCATAATGCTTTCCTGAAGCACGATCTCCACAAATTGCACAGATATGCTTAGTTGTCAAAGTTGTATGTGGGGACATGTGAAGCGCTCCTGGGCTACCCATTGTTGAGGTTGGTGAGCCAAGGGGAGTAAGGGGACCAGGTGACTGGATAGATCCTGGTGAATGCATACTACCAGGGGATGCCATAGATGCTGGACTGTGTAGTGTTGGACTCTGCAATGGTCCACCTGGTGACATCTGGGATGAGATCTACATAAAGAACAGTACATGGATGAATATCTTTACTTTTAAAAGTTTGCAAAAGTTAGGACACCTTTATCCTCTTCTACCAACACTAACCCTGGACAAACACTGAATCTATGAAGGTGTTAACAATAACTGAGTTGTTGAGAACTTATTACGCTTTTGCAAAGTATACAATGCTTGTGTGATGTCATCAATCATGCAGTTGTTGTCAACATTTATCATGAAAATTAACATCTGACAATATTCATTGTGAGATCTATTGACAAAGGATTCAAAGCATGCAATTACATCCACATACTGTACAGAATACAATGGCTAAAAAAAATCATACCTGTGACATCTGGGGTGGTCCTAGCGGAGATACATAATTTTGAGACGTTGAAACTCCTCCCATTCCAAAGAATTGTTGCTGAGGATTTAGAGTTGTAATATCTGGCTTCATTTCTGGGGGTGATCCAATGCCAGATGCCATTGATCCTACACTTGGAATAGGGCTCTCCATATGCGCAGTATTACCGGATTCCATGGAATCTAAAAACAGCAAAAAAAGGAAAGATATATTGACTAGATAAAAGGTACAGAACAGATCAATCAACCTCATCAAATGATGAATATGGCATAGAGAACAGTCAACTTTTTTACTTGCAACCCCTTTTATTTCTGTTCCACAGTCTACTTTACATCAGCTCTCATTATTATGTGACAATCCCTGTTCAATCAATATACCAAAGACCCAAATTATATTTGGCTTTAAATCAACATTCATAACTATGCAACTTGATTTGACAAACACAAAACAAATCACACGTCACTGTTAAACTTATGGATCCAATGTGCGTGTCTGGCACAGGGAAAGGGGGGGGGGGGGGAGGATACATAACCAGAACAGGCTTTCCAATGTAGACATGTACCACAAAACAAAATACCCTTATGCATTATATCAGCTAATCCTGCAAGGATTAAGTCTGTAGCAGGCATAAATCAATGTCATGACTAATAGCTTTTTCTCCCACTCGTTTGCTTCAAAGGACATTTTTTAAATCAAAAGCTTCTGTTGAATCATGGCTCATCAAAGTCTTCTTTGCTATTAATATGGTCTCTCACAAAGCATGCTCTAGAATATCAAAGCAGTTGTGATAAGCTCTTAGCAGTTCTTCTTCTTTAATTCACAGAGTCCCTTTATCTTTCAAGGCTTTATCACCCTACACCAATGTGCCCTCCCTCTTTTGTCTTTTTTTTCTAATATTAATATGGCAACATATCTCATGAGCCAAAGTGAGCCCCTGGATTTACACAAATGCAAATTAATCAATACATAGGCTTTTATTGCAGCAACAGAGACACCACAGATGTATTACCTGCTAAATAAATGGGTGACTAACTGGATGAGCCTTGATACATTGGACAATACATATCAATCTTTTTTTATTAAGATATCAATGCTTGCGTGTACTATGACCTTCAAGTTGAAACAGATGAGACAATAACATACCTTTGAGTTTTCAAGATCAAAAAGATCATTGAGTACATTATAGATAGAATGCTGGTTTGAAATTTGATTCGTAGAAATAAAAGGTGAAACACTAGACTGTAGTCATTACATTAGTCTATACATGTCTCTCAATAAAGATATCATTGCTATTAGGTTTCAATTCAACAAAATTCATTGATTTTTTTTCTTTTATAAATCAATCGAAAAAAAATTTCTCAGATGTATTTGTCATTCCTTTTAACAGTTTCTTATACAAAATTGTCACTTGATATTTTTTCTCATTTTATTTAATTGGGGAAAATTAACTTTGATTCTCTTAGTGTTTTGCTATACAAAATTACCAAACTGCTTATCAAATTTAACAAGATTTAACATTCAAACTGCTAATAAAAACCCTTTAAGTACTAATCAATTTTGAGTCTCTAAATGACTCCCTACAACTTGATTTTACTAATAGTTGGTGTGAATTGTGTACAATATATATATATATACAGAAATGACAGTTCAAGGCTATGTATTCAGCATTTTTCTGTTTTGTATAATCCCCTACTCTAGTCTGGCGCTCAAACAGACTAAGAATAACAGGTTATTACTTCACAAAGTTGGAGGTAAATTCTAATACCTTTGGATAGGTGAAAAAAATTGCAGTTGAACGTTTTTAGCATTGTGGTAAGGGGCCTTGCTTAGTGCTTACCTCCATACTCTTGGTCATGCATTTGTACATCCACCTGATCTAATAACCAACTGGATATATCCATTTTTGAAAAGTTGATAGACATTCCTAAATGATAAGAGTGATCTAGCAGCAGTTGATATCAATGGCTTGTTTATATGAAATTGTACAGTATCCAAAATTGATTTATATCACATTGAATCTACCAAAACTGTGAACTTTATAACTAGCTAAACTGGTCCCTTGAATTAAATCCGATTTTTAATAAGTCCACAAAACTTAGCAATATGTGTACGTGTCTCACAGTTGTCGATCCTTTACTAACTGGGAGTTAGATAAGAGAATACTATCGTTTTGTCCTACTTGTTTTGTTTTTTCTTTTCATAATTTCAATACGATCCTTATCACTTGAAACTAGCTCATTCTCTGATTATCAATTGTTCATAGTCCACTTTAGCACAGCTATTCTATTTTGAATACTAGTATAAAATAAATGCCATCTGCAATAAACAAACCATTTACATCCTAACCTATACAGACATTTTTGCTATCAAAGTTCAGCTATTATTCATAAGTATGAGAGAGTTAGTTGCCAGACCCATACAGTTTTGGCCTATTTTCCAGACATGTTTTCCTACTGGTGAAAATTGGGTTATGAAATAAGTCTGGATGCTGTTACATATACACAAATACTTGAACAGTTGTGTTAAGAAGGCTCACTTTACAAGTACAAAAATTCCAAAACAAACAAATTTAGAATTATCCAGACAGGGGGAGCCATCATCATGCCAGATTAGTAGAGGCTTACCATGCATACTTTCTAAAAAATCAAGCATACTATTCAAATATGCCATCTGGTCCAGAAGACACATTATACAAAATAAACCCCAAAAAACACTTATTTTTACACTTCATGTTTACTAAGCTTGTAATATGATTTTCAATCATTCCCTTATCTGCTGGCACACACAATATTTTAAACTGTGTACATAATTTTATAAGCAAATACAAAATTCCAGCACTATCATTTTATCCAACCCTCCCAGTCCCACTTATCATTCAATCCTATTTTGCAGTTTACTGATATTGGTCTGCATGGAAAATGTAATGTACTAGTTATTCTACTTTGAAATGATTTATGCAAGATATAACACAGAAAATGTGATATGAAGTGCTGGTATATTTTTCAAAACAGTATGACGTATACTTTTCACCAGGAGCAAAGGCCAAAAGATCACATGATGCTTACCAATAGCTCAACAAATAAAGAGTTTGGTTTCTACCAAGAGCAAGTTTAAAAACTGGTAAAAAGGACTACATTTGTGAGTATTCTATGTTATTAGATCCTCTGACACATCTTGAAATGACAAATTTACAAAATGAATGAAAATGCATGCATTGAGTGCACCAGGGACAAAATGATCGAATATTCATGTACAACAAAATGATCATTAGTTTTCCTCCTTCATTCATACAGTGCACATTTCTCAAGATAAGTAGACCTTACATCAAAAAACTGAACACATATAAGATTTATAAAGCCAGTGAGAATAAGACGCAATACTTTGTGGTGCAGCTGAAAATCCTTTATGCTTGTTGGCACAAATTGTTTTGAAGACTTTCAATAAATCAATAATCATATCTGCTTCAATTGAGAGTACTAGAAAGCCCACCCCATTTCTTCATAAGCTTACATGTACAAATCTATAGTTTTCCATCTTTTTACTCACATAGTCAAAGCTTCAATAACTTTTTACTTGTTCACTTGTACTGACCTTTGGCAAGATCAATGTGAAGAACAGATTTTCTTCAAAGAAACAGTAAGCTATTCTCAGCTCCTGTTCGAAGGGTAATCTGAGTGCTCTAGTTGTAATCATTTCATCTTGGTTCAGTTTAACAAAGATTTGTTGGTGAACCAGGATTCAGGTGTCCATTGTACTCAATCTGTTTTGATTTTATTTAAAAGGCATTTGTGTGTGAATGAGTTCTGGCATTTTGTTTAAAATGTAAGAATCTATAAAATGTTTTTCATTCTTCAATGGCGTGATCAATTATAATATTTGGCTAAGAATTGTTTTCACTTAAAATTTTGCACCAAGCCTAACATTTTGTAACTAAAAAGGTACAAGAAAAATTGATTCTTTCTGTAAACCACGCCATACCATTATATAAGAAGTTCATTCATTCAAAGTATATAACACAAGATCTACATTCAGGCTGAAGTTGGACACACTTTTGGGTAAAATTCAAACTTTTTTTCCCAATTTTGATTAAATCCCATGGGTTAAAAAGTGTGTCTCTGACACCACAACATATATCACTTATAATCCATATAGGATTTCAAAAGTGTGTCTGGAAGCAAGTTTAATTGAAATTTATAAGTAAGTCAACAAACTCCACAGTTGTTTAATAAAGGGGGATTTAATTGATTCTCAAAGAATGTCTAACGACATCCAATATTACGTTTAAACAACTTTAGGTCCAGTAATTCAACATCCAGAACAATGAAAAGTGTTTTTTCATGTCATCATACTTATATAATAGTTACGGTTTATGTAAATGTTCACACAATCCTTTCATTACTTTGTCTTTTTTTTGCATTCAATTTATCATTTTCAATAATAATCATATGACCACATCTACAACCAACTTAAAGAGACCTCCCCTAAAAATATGCTATTCAATTCAATTCAATTCAAAATTTTATTTCAGACTCAACTGCTAACGCAGAGGTCCATTATAATTGTGGGGTAATAAAATGTCTATAAAACACAATCATCTTACCACAGTTATATGAATTACACATATATTTACATTCATTGGTGGAGACACCATCTTGCATCGTGAGCTCTCCAGTATATGGGTGATAAAGATACATGGTAATAATCCAAATATTGTCAAATGTTAATCACTCAAAACCATATAAAACGAGCCGACTAAAAGAATATAGGTTCTACCACAAACACTCCTAACCAAGAACTGACATGATTTTAGTTCAAGCTGTACCAGTTAACGGTCTCGATGATACTGGAGTGACTATTCGGTGCAAGCATTTCTATGACAGCATGCACAGGATAAACAGGAATGAACTCAAAAACCCCGAAATTCAGCTCAATCACATGTGCTACAATCCTACACTTGTTAGAGCTGACACAAAGTTTGTGATATATGCTCAATGATCAGTCAAAACAAGGCAATATCCTCCTTTCTATTCCTGAATGCTTAAACACTATTGATTCACAAATAATAAACATGTGCCATATCATTTTTTCTGTGAAAATGCTTTACAGGCGAGCAGCACTGATAACCTACTTTCTATTCTGAGTACAACTGACTGACTTCTATTGATGAAAACACCCTCCATTCAATAGAAGCTATAATTTTTTTTTAAATCTATTTTCCCTGCTTGTATTATTTCCACTAGGTGAGTCACTGTATACATTATAGAAGCCAAAATAACATGATATGAAAAAAAAAAGCATAGCTCTCAAGATGAATAGCTTTGCTCTCATTGGATCCAGTCCTGGTTCAACTGGGTGCAAGTAAAATCGAAGGAAACCCTAAATTTCATTCATTAGAGAAAAAGGGACAAATCAATTCTCACAGTTTATTGTAAAAGAAAAGACGTTTGATTTAAGAGGATCAAGAACTTTACCACATGCAAATTTCCGAGGGCTTTCTTCCAAAAGTACATAAATATATTTTTTTTGTGAAATCTTTCTCTGCCAGTTAACAAAGATTTTTGCCGGGATTATGGCTGTTTTCTGGCAAGCCAAAAAATCATTTATTTGAATTTGAAGTATCAACATGATTATCAAGACACTCAATAGCCCGTCCATAATCATGGGGGCATGAAATTGTTAAGTCATCAAAGTGGCTGAAAAATGATTTATCGGAAGTGAAGTTTTAATCATGTGATAACCTAATAAATGTATGTCAAAAGTTTAAACATGATGGGTACTAGTAGTATCCACATGCAGCAGTGATTTGGGGGAAAAAAATTAATACAAGAAAAATATCAAATGGTAAATTCCTACATTAATGGAGTAAACAGCCTTCAGTAATATAAATAAATAATAAAACATGATTAAGAAATAAGATAATAATCATCTGTTTGAATTTAAACTACACCAATAGAATTTTCCCCAAACACCCTTGAAAACAAGCATGAATTCAGATTGTCCAATATCTAGAATATGCTAATGCCTACGTCATCCTCATGGTAGCTTTCACATTCAGTTGAATGGTTCAGCATAGGGA
>JAVSBT010233530.1:0-12956 GCA_033118115.1 Pharyngocirrus eroticus | reverse complement strand
ATGTTTCATATAATTTGATTTAAAACATTTGATATATAATGAATCTGAAACATTGGATCTTGTCCTACATTGGCTAAGATATTTAATCAATATTAAAGTCATCCCAAATTCATTAGTTGGTTGATGGATTTCTTTGCATATCTCAACAAATAGACTACACGCAGCCTTTAAAATCTAAACAATTAAAAGAAGCAAAGTGTTCCGATTTTGCACAGAATATCTTATAACCTAAATAACCTCTTGGTAGATATATATTTCTAGCCGAAGTTCATGATTGCTTAATATAACAACCCTACAAAGATGTAGAATTTTTTTTTTTTCCAGATTTCATTCAGGTTAATATTCTCAGGCATGTGTCTCCAGATGGTATTTGGCTTGATAGTCTTAAGGTGGAGCCATGGGAACCAAGCCTTTCAGTGGTTAGGAACTCAAATAGAAAATTTCATCTTTTTTGCTGTGTATGGAGCTGGTTTTGTTTTTGGTGATTTTTCAAAGCATGAATTTGCAATGCTGGTAAGTTTTGACTTAAGTTTCTAGTCAGTATAGTCTAACTTGTAATTAAACGCTGGATAAATGCTATCTGTTGAATGTAAAAAGAAAGTAAAGTAAAGCCAATTCTGGAGGCCCATCAGACTAGTGCTTATCCCGGTTTAGGTAGCCAGTTGACTGAGAGCTTTTACTCCCCCTGGGCATGAAGGGTGGGAACCCTCAACCTCCTGATTTCTAAGCACATGCAATGTCACTGAGCCACCATACTCCCTATTTATGATATAGATATAAAGCCGTTTTCTTTGCAGGTGTTACCAACAATTATCTGGTTTGGAGCCTTTACATCACTGTTGTATTATCTTGGCATCATTCAGTGGGCTATCAGAATCATAGGGGGCATTATCTACTACATCATGGGTATTGGACCCGTTGAAGCTTTTGTTGCATCAGCAAACATATTCCTGGACCCAGTAGGTCATTTTTTATTAATCTTTATTAATTTTTCCCATAATTCATTAATGTGAATACTTATTTGTTGAAGTTATTAACAAGAAGACTTAGTGTCAGGCAGTAATTGTCTTCCATATCTAGTTTATAGAGAAGGGATGAGGAATTGTTTGGAGCTTTGGATTCACCCTTTTGAATTGTTTGGGACTTGGGATTAACATATATAATTATTTCATTGGGACCTGGAATTTACTTATTCCCTAGGATTGGATTTTGGATTTTAAATATATGGGATTTTGGATTTACCATTTGAATTTCTTTGGATATGGGATTTTGCAATTTCCTGGGAATTCACATTAATGGGTTAATTTTCTGGGATTGGGATTAGAACATTTTGAAATTGATTTGCACCCCCTTCCCTCATGACTCCAGCATATAGGTTTCAAACCATGCATCTTTATCAGTTGGACCTATTCATTATTTTATATTGGACTTCTTTTTTGGTTAATGATATTAAACAATAATTATTTACATTAGAATGTTTGTTAAAGAGTAGCTGAAAAGTCATGTGAGGTATGAGAAATTTACCCTTATTATGGCATTCATTACATAATATATATTAGCACCAGATATATCTTTGGAAATGTATATAACACTTTTCTGCACATTTCAGAATCTTTCTGTGTTGACTGTTGCCAAATTCCTCGAAACAATGACCCTTTCAGAGTTGCATCTTGTATCAACATCAGGATTCTCCACCGTTGCAGGGTCCTTGTTTGGGATTTATATATCCTTTGGGAATTATCCAGCTCATCTCATTGCTGCTTCAGTGTTGTCAGCCCCCATGGCTATCATTGTCTCAAAACTTCTCTACCCAGAAATGGAAGAGTCCTCACAAAATAACTTGGACAAAATTGTGTTCAGTGAGCCGTAAGTTGAACATTTCACATACACTCGATCTATTTCTTTATTCATTCATTTGTTTCTTTCTTTCTTTCTTTGTTAGTTTTTTAGTTTGTTAGTTTGTTTGTTTATTCATTCATTCATTCATTCATTCATTCATTCATTCATTCATTTTATCATTGGCTCCTGGAATAATGAGGAAATGAATAAGAGGATGGATGGTTGGATGGATGGATGGATGGATGAATTGATGGATTGATGGATGGATGGAATGAAATAAAGAGCAAATAAACCCTAACATAATTATAATATTCCATATTCCATAATAATCTTTTATTTTTTTTGTAGGGAAGGGAAGAATGCTTTGGATGCTTTTTCAAGGGGTTCTTATTTTGCCTTGAAAGTGATGGGAAGTGTTATGGTCAATCTCATTGCTTTTATTTCATTGCTCCAGTTTCTGAATTCAACATTAGGTTGGTTTGGTGGATTAGTTGGGTTTTCTGGACTTTCTTTTCAGGTAAAGTTTTATAAAGTTTATTTTGGACCTATCATAATACAATCATCTTTTAAATCACCGCTATATTAGTCTGATATGTCCTGACAATACACTTATAAGGTGTATTATTTCGTTATCATTGATTTGAAAGAATAAGTTTAAAGTTTTAAGACCACCACCACACTAAGACGGCCTGATATGTATTGGCAATGCACTTTAAAGGTATTTTTATTACTGTTGATTTTAGGAATAAGTTGAAAAAAAAGTGCTATAACAAACAAAACAAAATCCATTCCAGTTAAACACTGTTCAGAGATTACAAAAACAAAGTTGACAAACTAAAACCACAAATAATCAACAACAAAACAAAAGCCTATTATATATAGTCACTAGAGCAAGAGATCAATCCCCCTCTCCCAACAAACATAACATATAAAAACTTTATCTGTATTTTTCAGTTTATTATGTCATATCTGTTTTACCCATTACCACTATTGATGGGAATTCCACCAAAAGATTGCTTACTTGTCGCCAGTTTGATAGGAAACAAGATTTTCCTGACTGATATTATTGGTTACGCAGAACTCGGGGCTCTGATAAACAATAGGAAAAATGGTCTCTTGCCTGCTATTGAGGTAAGTTCCATGAAATAATTATAATGTTTTTGGAGTGCATAATGCACTCAGTCTTATAATCAGTGATTTTCATTTGCTTTTTTCTTTTGTTTTTCAATTTCAGCACAGATCTGAGGTTATTGCCACCTATGCTATTTGCGGTTTTGGCAATTTGCCAGATATTGGGATATGTCTTGGTGCCATAGGTGCCATTGTGCCATCAAGAAGAAGTGAGTACATTAATATTTTACTCTACTTTGGGGAGGAGGGGGGAAGGGGTGGCTGCTATTAAAAAGACAACAGAATGATGAAACTTGTAAGGGGATATCAATGTGTCAACCAAATAATATATGCATGGTTTTCCTAGCACTGTTCAAATATTTTGAAACACTCATTTGTAAAGCATACATATATACACGGTCATATATTTATTTGAATGGCTTCTTTTCAGTTGCTTATGGCTATAGATTTGCACCCTAGCTAGGTTACTCAATATATTTGTCTAATCATATGTTAGAAACAACTTTTAAGTTGTTTAAAAATCATAAATCTGCAATTCAATTGTTTGTGAAAGTGTGTCACACTATTTTTTATAGACTTTATTTACTGTTGACAAATACATTTTGAGGTGAATCCCTTGGATTTTTTATGAGGATCCCAGTTATATGTATAGCATCAGGAGTCAACATAAGGAATCTTTTTGCACTGTCCCAAGTAGACCTGTTGGATAAATTCTTACAGTCCATCATTCAAAATCCATTTTCCCATATTATATTGAATCCATGGTCCCAGCATATCTCCACTATGGACATTTCTTCATATCTTGGACTCTAGCTGAAAAAGATCAATTCTCCCATATGGACCCCAAAAAGTCAGAATCTAGGGATCCACTTTAATCTTTAGGGGGCTTAGACCTACGCCACGGGCTTATGTTGACCCTGCCTTGATTGTTTTATGTTATATGTATGTAATATTTGTTGACTGCTTATATTTTCTTATTCAGGTGATTTGGCCCGTGTGGCTGTGAAAGCAATGGTGGCCAGTAATATTGCTTGTTTTATGACAGCATGTCTTGCAGGTAAAGTAACAATTCCACCAAAACACATTCATGATCAAGACCATTCAAAATTGATTTCTTGGTCGATGGATTTTTTTGCAAAATAAAAATTGTTGAGCCAACCAAATATTTTAGACATAGTTGCTGAAATGCTAAAGCATTCTATACAGATAAATTAAATTTAGCATATGTATAGTTACAATTTGCTTGTGTAAGAAAGAATATGAAATAATATCATAAAATCAATACAATAAATTCTGAATGATTATTGGTCTACTTAATATCTATTGGCTCACCACATCGGTAGCCTGGGTAGGGTCCATTCTCACATTCTTTGTAAATTGTCTAATGTACAAATAAAGAATGATTACACACATTTTATTTTTTTCAGGATTGTTCTACACAGGAGACTTTGATAGTAATTGATTTTGAAGAAATAAAACACTTTTACAAATACTTACTAAATTCTCATAATCCAGAAAAAAGGTGTATCAGAATTTCATAGGTGATACTTGAGTAACTCAACAGGAACAGTGAGACACAAAAAGGGAAGAAGAATATGACATTTTAACAATACCAGCTGATAACTTCAAACTTAATAGAAGGAATGCTAGTCCTGATTATGTTTTTTATTTTTTATTGCAAATTTTCGTAGATAACATCTACATCTTTGGTTAGCATCAGTTAATAACATATATCTGGATTTAACTAAATGATAATGAAAATTAATCAAATTGCAAGTTTTAAGAAGACTTTGGTCTGATTAGGTGTAGATATAACCATGTATCAGATTAAATCAATGTAAATGAATCCTTATTTTATAATACTTCAACGCACAATCATCTTTTACATAACTGACTTCCTATCTTTTGTTATTTTTTCCCCATAACTTTTTATGGACAAGGAATTGTATCATTTATGATTAAAATATTGCATTTTTACATCTGGCCCAAAGGCCTTTCATATATTATGCATCTTCAGAAACACAAAAATACAAAAGTAATTCACAGAGTATTAAAACAGAACGTTTCCAAATGTCTCTATCGTCCGCCAATTGAATACGAAATATAAATCAGATAGAATCTGTGTAAATCCAGTACATCCCAATACTTAAAATATATATTTTTTAAGTTCAAAAGGGATCACAATAGGTGTGAAGTGTATCATTCATCGTAACTGATATAAGATTTCACATTTGAATACCAAAGTACAAATGAATATAATCATTACAATTCATTTTAAGGATACCTTGAGGTGACAACTTCTGGTTAAAGCATTTTTTTCAACATTCTTTACATGAATGAAATGATGCCAATACATAAAGGGCTATTTGTTGGATGAAATAATATTTCTCTTGATAATACCATAAAAGTCTTATTTTAATCTCAAAGAAATGCTTGTCTTACTCTTCAACTCTTAATTGTTTG
This sequence comes from Pharyngocirrus eroticus, assembly GCA_033118115.1. Taxonomy (NCBI): domain Eukaryota; kingdom Metazoa; phylum Annelida; class Polychaeta; family Saccocirridae; genus Pharyngocirrus; species Pharyngocirrus eroticus. The sequence continues at coordinate 7,523 of JAVSBT010233530.1, read as the reverse complement.
TTTAAAAATCAAATTTACACAGATCATAAAGTACAGTGTGAACACTTATGAGATATCAATCTTTTTGATATCTCTTTATGAATATGAATAAATTACACCACATGAACATTGATGCAATAGCTGTTGTGAAAGTTTATTTCATAACTTTTAACATTTTCATTATACCTTGGTCACAGGGGAAGATAAAAAGTTATTTAAGAAACTTTCATAACATGCAGAGCTTGTGTATCAATATTGTTCAAGTTATATAATTATTTCAAATTATGCACAGAAAAGCTTATCTCAAATTATAGATTTAGATTCAAAGGCAATGCTAAATCTTTGCTAGAGAAATTGACACTGTAAACAGGCCTTAAGTCTGGAGCACATTAGCTCTCTTGAAACAGTAGAAAGAGAGGCAGAAGGATTAAGAAGTCATGCACACAAAAAAACAAAATATGCAGGCAAATCAAAAATTCACATACCAAAGGGGTCAGCCAAATCCATGTCATATTTTCGCATGTTTTATACTTGGGTGGAACTATTATCAACCATCTAATATGCTCAGAATCCATTGCCAACTGATAACTCATAGAAATATAGTAAAACAATAACTCTGAAAATCATGTTGCTTGATATATTTTCATTAGTGTCCTGAAGATGACAGTCATCGTAAGATTGTTGAAAATTTAACAACATGTATTGGTCTTGTAAAAATACTCAAGCAACATGATTATCTGAGTTGTTGTACTATATTTAACTATTCTCAATTTTGATCCCTTTGTCTCTCTTTCCACTGCTCAAACAGGACAAGTGTGCTACAGGCCTTAATGGTGAGTATATTGAATCATTATAGCATGACCGTCATTAATGCTTTACCAATTCAAGGCCAAATACTACAATGTATACATTATACACAGTGAGTGGGGAGTCGTTGAATAAGTGTGGGAACTCCACCGTCATAACAAATTGCAGGTAATATAAGGCTCAAGTAGTCCACTGACAGGTGAACTCATATACAGTACTCATGATAAAGGATTGATATACACTGTTGTTGCAGGAAGGAATAGTCTAAAACATCATGGTAGGTATAGTTGAATTATGTTTTCTACATGTCATTTAAATATTGTTAGACAAAGTGTGTATTGTTTTGCTATACTTTTTCTTCTGTGATTAACACTTTGAATTACTTTATGCATAGATGGCATGGCATAATATATTTGAGTATCATAATATAGGTATATTATGTGCCTCTATAATTGCAACGCTTTTTAAAAAGCACAACATACTTAGCAAAAAGTTTAAACCAAACCATACTTAATATAGTTATAGACTAACAATAAACATTGCATTTACACAGAAAATAAACAGTTTACATAATTATGGCAACTTCCCAGCTATGTGAAGCCTATTATTGCATGTTGTTTTCTATTTTTATCTTGTCTACACTTTCAAAATGTCTGTTTTTTTGGAATTATCAAACCCTTGATTGCCACTACAAAAATAAAATCAGCATGTGAATGGGGTAAATGATTAAGAATATTTTAGGTATCATTATAGCTTTGATAGAAGTAATATTTTCCTTAATGAGAATAGGAGTCTAGCCATTTCTACATGCTCACAGTCTTTAAGGGGAGCACTCATGCTTAACTTAACTGTGCATACCTTGAAGTGTGGCCAAGCAGTGCTTGAAATGACAATCGTAACAGAAGATATTTTTTTGTCTAAAAAGAAGACATGCAGCCCCTTTGCAAGTTTCCCATTTGAATAAAGAGTTTATCTATAAAAGTGTTCATGTATCATGAACACCATATTTTCGTTCCTTATTTATTTGCGTTTATACTTTTATTATCTTCCCAACATTGAAGTGTATATTAGCAAATAGGTTTTTGCAGTGATATTTTCTTATAACTTATAAATATAATGTAGATTCACTTGGAAAACAAATTAATCTTATCTAATATTAATCTTAATTCGTTTTTCTTATCATTAACAACAACATTTCTTTGTGTATAGTTCTCTTGTAAAAGGCTACTTGATTTTTTTTTAATGAAAAACTTAAAAGGAAGAATAATCTCTAGTGTCAGAAGATACTTGATAACTAGCAATACAATGTATACTTGATTTGTATGATGGTAATTATTCATTTGGGATTATTTTTGTACTTCAGATAACGCTCTACACTTCAGACATTGTATTTGAAGATACTTGACACCACTGTTACATTTTATTTGGAAAATACAATCCATTTAGAAGACTTTCAAAGTTCATCCATCACTGGTATTACTCACATAAACATGGGTGATTATAGACGGATTATGTAAATTGAGGATTGGTGCCAAAAATTTGAAAAAAACATGGCGACTGGGTACAGTAATACAGGTGCCAGTATAGAAACTATACCTGATGCCAACCAAAACACAAGTCAAGAGGGACGAGGCAGAGATTTAGGAGGATCAATTCAAACATCTCTGTATGGATCCAGAAATGTTGGCACACCTGCCCTAGATCAAGAAATTGAAGACCCTAAATCATGTTCGCAAGATTTCTTTCTGCTCAAGATGGTCAAAGCAAGGGAAGTTTCTCAAAAACAACTTGTAAAACATGGAGATAAAATTAAATTTATTGCATATTTAGTACTCTTGCTGGGCTATCTTGCCTATTTCACATATGCCATGTACTATGACTTCCAAGGGAATATGGTGCTGTTTGCCTTGACTGTGATTGCAATATCAATCTGTACTCTGCTGCTGTTAAAGTCTCTCTTTGAGGCAAAAGTCAAAGCACTGTGGGTTAAGCATTTCAATGAACCCTTTGTGAAATTCTGGAAATATGGAAAATGGTAAGTTGATCCATTTCTACAAAGCTCTTATTGATAACAAGTCTAAAAATGAAAATTGTACCTACACCCCCTGCCCCCCCCCCCCCTAAAACTGCCAGGTCTTTCCTGAATGTAAAATAATACTATAACTGCAAAAGCTTTTATAGTACAGGGGTGGACAAAAGGACATGCCTGTAGGTCCAACACCCCTTGATTATCAAGACCGTCCCCTTGTTTCTGAGTGTTAGACCTCCATATGGGACAGGGATTTTTTTTATTCTACTGTCCCAGCTATGAAGAAATGTCCATAGTGTAGAGAGGCTGGGACAGTGGATTCAAAATATGGGACAGTGGATTTTGAAGGCCGACCTGTAGAACATTTGCTACAGGTCCACCTTCATGTCCAGTGCAAAAAATACATCCTTATATTGACCCTGTAATATCATTTGGGACACAACTCTTATACATTTCTTTTTTTTTAAATCCTAGGGTTGTCATAGGAATTATTTGTGTATCCATAATAATATTTATTGGTGTAGATGTGAGACATGATCCAACTAGACTGGTTTCTGCTGTAGGAATACTGGTGTATCTATTAATTTGTTTTATATTTTCAAAAGACATCAGCAGGGTAAGTACAACAAGTGTTGTCTAATTCACTTTGAAAAAAAAGATTATATTTTTCGTCCAGCCATGCCAATTTTGAATTGCCAAAAGAAATTGTTAACCAAATAATAAATTTGGAATGGCCTTATGATAGAAAATACCAATGCAAGAGCAGGCTTCACTGGAAAAGCGTATTTTCTTGTTCTCCCTGAAGAAGCCTAAATATATTCTATAATCAAATTAGGTTAATGGGACTATTTAATAAAGAATAATAATAACTCCAAAACAGCTTGTTTCCTAACATGGTTTATAGTTTTAAAGTATCTTTTAAAGGTAACTATTCAATATTATCTCTCAAAAAAGGAGGTCATTCAAACTTTTGAAATTATGGAATAGAATGTCAATTGGAGATCTGAACTGTTTATTAAGTAATATAAAGATATCATAAAATGCAAAATATTCATATTTCAAAACATTACTACTGTTGATATGATAAAAAATTAAATTTTCCTATTTTTCTTTCCAGATACCTATACGTTTGGTGCTATCAGGAATGCTTTTACAGTTTGTTTTTGGACTTTTAATCTTAAGATGGGATGTGGGGTTCAAGTTATTTGAATTCATTGGTGATCAGATGCAAATATTTATTAATTATGGAAGAGCAGGGTCAGAATTTGTGTTTGGCCATTACGAGAAACATGAATTTGCCTTTTTTGTAAGAAAACACGGTTTGTTATTTCCCATGGACTCTTATTCCATCAAAAGTGATTCAAACATAATTTTGAAAGAGCATTTGTTTGTCCAGTATTTGTTAAGTCCTGAAAAAAGTGAATATTAAGTCAATAGGACTTAATGTTCCATTCTACAAAGCCAATACTTTTTTATTGCTCATATTTCTTATAGCCGAACTTGCAATTGTAACTTTGTTGTTATGATTCAAAATATCTAATCAATAATTCAATTCATAACCCCTTTTATGTATTTTCACATGGAACATATTATCTAGTGGGTTTGTGCAAATAAATTGTTGATAATCGGAAAAAATATAACAATTTTACAACCTAATTGGGGTAGTTAATTTCCAAGTAAATACTTGAAACACAAAGGATTTTTTTCACTCTAAAATCAAAATTAATTCATGATCAATCCAGATGTTGTTTTTCTTGAAGTAAACATGGGGTGGTAATTAAAATCGGAAACTTTGTATTCAATGAAAATTTCTAGTTTGATAATTTTATATTATTTTCATGGTTGTTTTCAGGTGATGCCATCAGTCATATTTTTTGGTGCAATCATTTCCCTCTTGTACCATCTTGAGATCCTACAGATCATAATTCGTTCAGTGGGAGGTGTCATCCATTTAGCCTTGGGTTGTGGTCCTATTGAAGCTTTCATTGCTGCAGCTAATATCTTCTTAGGTCCAGTATGTATATAATTTTTTGTGCTGTTTCAATGAATATTATTTGTACATATAAATGACAAAACATCAAAACATACCCAAAAAACATGCCTTTTTGAATCACATAGTGGTAAAACGATATTGGTGTAAGGTACCCCAGCTTCCTATAAATATTCACACAGTTGGTCATTAAAGCTTCAACACATTTTCCTTTCCATTTCAGAATTTATCAATATTGACCATAGCCAATTTTTTAGAAGATATGACACTCTCAGAGCTTCATCTTGTATCAACATCTGGTTTTGCAACTGTCACTGGTTCCCTCTTTGGGGCATACCTTTCATTTGGTGTTAACCCTAGCCACCTAGTGACAGCTTCTGTCATGTCTGCCCCTGCTGCAATTGTTGTAGCTAAAATGTTGTATCCAGAATTGGACAGATCAATGATGAATGTTTTGAAAAAAATAAATTTTACAAAAAGGTAAGCAGAAATAACAAAAAACAAACAATCAGTTTTATGCACACTAAAGTCACAACCATGTCAAAAAGAACAGGCACAAAAATCTCATCAGATAATATATACATGTAACTCTGTGATGACATAGTGGCATTCTTGCTAGCCAAGAAATTGAATCTGCTAGTATAAAGGATGAATATCAAGTGATAATATATAAATATTTATGCTACCCAAAGGTGGCGCCAGAGTACACATTTAGAGTACATGTGTACTACATAAACTCTATGCATGTCTGTCTTTACTTTATTGAGATTAATTCATTTGTTTTATAGTGAGTCAAAAAATGCATTTGATGCATTTTTGAGAGGATCTTCAGAATCCATAAAAGTGGTGACCAGTATTTGTGCCAATTTGATTGGATTTTTAGCATTGTTGAGTTTTCTGAATGCTACTCTGGGTTGGTTTGGGGGCCGTATTGGATATCCAGATGTCACTTTTCAGGTGAATTTACATTTATGATAAAGATTTCATGGTACATTCATAGATTGTGCACATGTGCTGTAAATAATAATTGATAGTATCTGATGCAAAAAAAAAAATTGACAAAAATTACTCTAAAGCAAAGTGTATATAATAGTTTGATATGAAAAAAAGATATTATGACACAAAGTCTCTTGAAATGAAATGGAAAAAAAGTCATCATAAAAAATCAATATAGTTTTAATCATTTTGTGTAATAATCCTTATCGAATTTGATTATGTCATATAATGTGTTTTCATGTTTCAGTTTTTACTGTCCTATGTATTCTATCCGTTGCCTTTACTTATGGGGGTAAGGACACAAGACTGTTTTCAAGTAGCTAGGTTGATAGGAACAAAACTCTTCCTTACTGATATTGTTGGCTACAAAGAATTGGGCATTTTGATAAATAATAGAAAAACAGGGAAATTACCTTTTATAGAAGTAAGTACTAACTTCCATTATAACGAACTACATGTATTTAGATCATAAAACCTTCAAAAACAAGTGAATTAAAAAACTCATTGATTCATAGTATAGAAAATTACTGTTAGTTTAAAATTGAACTGAATTGATGGTAATGATTCCTGATTCCCTCATCATTATGAGAATAGAATTGAAAAACCATGTCAGGCTTCTATGGGAGGGCAGCTCATAACACTGAACAAACCTTGTGAAACAACATTTATTAAGGCCATTCAAAATTGATAAGTTGATCTCTGTTTTTGGCCAGGCCATTTGTTTTGCAATTAATCTTCTTTTTTTTTTCAAAAATGTTGTAGTCTTGTTTTGATACAATTTCGACTAATAATAGAGAACTAAAAATAGGTTATTTGTACAATAAAATATATTGTTCATATGTTTACAGGAAAGATCTGAAATTATTGCCACATATGCACTGTGTGGATTTGGAAATTTTCCTGATGTAGCAATCTGTCTGGGTGCCATGAGTTCCATTGTCCCTTCAAGAAGAGGTAATTATTGTAGATATTCTTATAAAAACTACTTACAGTCTTGCTTATAAAAAATTGTGTAGCATTTAGGACATACTAATTTTTTTTAATATATACTGCGTAATCTATTTTTAGGTGATTTAGCCCAAGTTGCAATGCGAGCCATGGTTGGTGGTAATTTGGCTTGTTTTATCACAGCATCCCTTGCAGGTTAGAATCTCTTATTTTTTTCAAACCTTCATCTTTATATTGTCACACAATAAAAATAAATGGATAATTTTAATTTTTAATATGATATATTAGATGTACATGTTTGTATAATATAATGTTTACACTTTTCAGTGGTCTTGACAGTGCAACAGAACAGAGTAATTTTCATCGAATAATAATATTTTGGTTTCCAAGACATATCTGATTAAATAGTATAGGGCCTTAAAAAGATTATGAGTTTCTGCTGACATGCCCTTAAAAGGCACAGTATTATTGTCTATATATAAAAATTGGCAAAAAGATTTTTAAAAATTGTTAACGCCAAAATATTCTTTTATCATTTCTTTTACAGGATTGTTATACATCCAAGGTAGTACGTGAATTGGAAACCAAGTCTCAAGAAATGTACACATGTATCCTATAGTATGATGGGATTGTACTTATGTTCGTCTAGAGCAAAAAGTGCCTAACTACACTTTATTTTTGCAAAATTTAGTTAGATTATCGACAGTCTAGAGCAAAAATGGCCTAAGTCATATTTTGGCAAAAATGAGTTAAGACTGCCATCCTATGCACAAT
>JAVSBT010233419.1:0-12957 GCA_033118115.1 Pharyngocirrus eroticus | reverse complement strand
CACAAATAGAGACAAATGGAAAGAAATATGTGTGAGAGCCATGAAACGTTCATAGTGAACGTGATAGATGATGATGAAGTGGATCTCTGAAAATGATCCAAAATTATGCCCCAAAATGATAGGATATAGTTAAACCTGTCATTTTAGACACTCTATACATGTTTATTTGATGACCAGGTACCAGGAAGTTGTTTTGATTACTTTCCTTTCGTATAGATTCTAGAATATATAGATAAAACTAGAAAACATTTATCTTTGAACTAGATTATTTTAAAATAGCAAAAAATAGTTTATCAAAAGTGCCAAACAAGGTATGAACCTAAATGTTATTAGTAAAATCCATTCCTTCTTCTCTTAGAATTAGTGTCCTGTTTTCAACTTAGAGTTTGAAAGGTATTGAAGTAATTTGATGTATTTTTCCTTTGTGGCATCATGTGGAACCAGTTCATCTGCAAATCCTATTATTGTTGCCTCTTAAAAGACAGAGGAGATAATGTAAGACATGGGTTCCATAATAACTTGCAAATGCCACTTACTGTATCCATTCGAAATCCCATTCCTTTTTAGTGATAGCTTGTCGTTGTGTCTCTCTACAGGAGTTCTTGATATAAACATGACAGCCATGACAGACTTTTAGTATTGGAATTCCTGCCCATGTGATGCAGGAATGACAAAAACAATCTTTTGAAGTGAAAGTGGAGAAGATGTGGCTCTCATCAAAAAGGGTTCAATTTTAACCAATTTCAAGGATATCCAAAAAAGGAAAACTCACTGAAAGTCATACATGTGGTTTAAATTTATCAACCCCCCCCCCCCCCCCTCCCCCTCCAACACACAAGGGATATATTGTTGACTCTTTGCCATTAATCGTAGCAAGCAATATGTATAGGTATATATTTTTGTCATACCTCGCCAAGAAATGAGAAAAACATCCCTTGGTCTATATATAGTCTTGTGGTTCACCCAACACTTTTAACATTTCACAAAGTAAAATCCATTTTGAAAATTAAAATGATTAATTGTGTAACCACTTATATGTGTGCAATTCTACAAATGGTTCCATTGTAATAACAACTATGAATGGAATCAATTTATTAATTTCAAATTACAACTTGAGATTTATCAAGTGCCATGTACAAGCCCTACTTTATGGGCGCTTTCAAGGAGAAGAATAAACAACATAAAAGCAAATGGACTTGGAAATGCCAAATATGTAGCCATCAGGAATGAATGTATGGTATTGAAGTTGTCAAGCAGCCAGTGGTAACTACTTGATTGGGGCAATTTTAAACTTGAAGGTCTCTCCCCTAGTAATGGGATTACCATAACTTATCACACCACTCTAGCGGCAAACGGAATGGAAGTCTCTTGCATTTTTCTAGGCGATTTATTTGATGAAAAATAAATACAAGAGATCCTAAGATTCCTTATGGAGATGGTCCATTGAGATGAATTGTTTTAATCCTATATTACAAGTGTGGAATTTATAATGGCAGTTAATGGGGTCTTAGAATTATCCGATCTTGATTTCTTATTCATTTGCATTTATTATTACATTATGATTATTGCATTTTTATGTTATTTGATATAGAGATAATGAAGTCTGATAATCTCTATGAAACTTTCTGGTAAATGTGTAAGAATAAGTAGCAATTGTTTTAGGCACCAGACAGAGGTACCAAAAGTTGCAATGGCATGCTGTATAATTCAATTCTAAAGAGATGCTTAAAGCAACCACACCAGGAGGGAGGAGATGGTATACTGCTACCCTACACTATATACCAGCACTCTTTATTTAAAGCAAATTGGCCTAAAATGTGCAGGCACTTTAAAAAACTGAGATGCTATGCAGATACCAATTCAAATAAAGCACTATATATTTATGCAAAGCATTCTAATTTCAGCAATTGACAAATTTGATCAACAAAGACATTTTTTTATCCAATTTGCCAAGTCTTATTGTATTTTACTTTAATTATTGAAAGAGACATTGTGAAATATTTCAGGATGTTGAACTAGATTTTCTAGACATTGGCACTAATTAGGATATTGGCTTATCTACTATACCAGACCTACTCTTTGTGGTATTGCTTTTTTTTTTTTTAAAGAATTCAAAAAGAATATTGCTAATGGGATTAGTTTGTGAACAGTTCTTGCAAACAGAGATAAATCAGAGTCTCGTCCTATGTGTCAATCTGTCAGCCTGCCAGGTGACATTTCTATCTAAGTCTTGATTAGCCTGGTGTCAGCTGTCACTTTTTTTCAAGTCCCTTGTGAAAAGATTGCATTAGCATCAGTTGATCTTTTAACTTTTCATCTTTAAGTGATGCTAACATCTGAATTTCAATGGTCTTTTTAGCTTTCCATATAGATTACTCCACAAGCTTCAGACGTTTGGAGAAAAAGCATCCACAGCATTTTTTTATTTTTTATGAAAGGCGACGCACTGCTTATGATATCACTGAACAGAATCCCGTAAGGTAATCACCAGGGAAAGTGAGAAAGAAAGTAGTAATTACTGATGAAATCTGAATTGTGACTATGGGTTAGTTAGCCTGCGTATCGTCGTGGACTTTCCTTGATAAGTGTCTCAATAAAAAAATGTGTGTTTTCATTTCTCGGGGCCAATTTAAGATTACATTGATAAGGGGGGGGGGGTTAGTTTTTGTGAGAAGTGTAATTCCTATGGACCTAAGCAGACATATACCAAAGTCGATGCTGATATTTTTGAATTAATCAAACAATAAGCCTCAATACTTGTGTTAAAGCTGTTGCTTTGTCCCTGATATCTTACAATATAATGGAATGGTTAAACAAGTTAAAGAGATATTTGTTGTGATTTATACCTTAACATGTTTTATGATATGGCTTTGTTTGAACAACAGCTTATTTCTGCTTTTTCTTATAGATATTTTTTGTGATAGTTATTCCAAACTGTAGAATCCCTATACATTATCAGACTCATAAAGGAAACAGAATTTAAAACTTCTCCACACGGTACATATTGTAGCTATTTATTTTGCTGGATTCCAATTTTGTTATTGAACATGTAGAAATAGAATTACATAATAAATCATTAGATTTTCATTAAAAAGCTGGACATGACATGTTGGATTGACACTCTATACAAGTCATTTCAACTGCCATAGACGTATGAGGTTTCTGTGAAATGCTTTAGATTGAATCTAGGATTGATTCAGAATGGGAAACAGGAAGGGAGGTTAACAAGATTCTGATCTTTTTCCTTTACTGTAGGATTTTTGGTTTCATTCAAATCAATTGTGTGTGTGTTTTTTACGCCTGTACTGTATTTACTGTATTCAGCAAATGCTGTAGTAACAGATATATCTATTCTACCATTGTAATGCTATCTGTAAAAATTCCCAAGCTGCTGTTCATTTTTTTGTGATTCTGCATGAATAAATTAGAATTGAAAGTAAGTATTTTTGATATGGTTTTTGCTAAGCAACAGTAGATATTATTAGTATTGGTGCATTTAAAGCAGTGACATTGCACTGAAATAGGATAGAACGATGTAGAAAGAACCCAAATCAGATTATTATTTAATGGAATTAAGTAGTCATAACCTGTGGATTCCATTCCTAAATCTTGTAACTACAGTCATTAGCTTGGTATTAATAAGATGTACAAGGTAATGGAGACTTAATGGTGACCAAAAATCCTCACAGGAAATTAATTACTGTTTTTATTCTAATTACAATTATTAATATCATTATATCATTGTTATAATTACATGAAACATTTGAACAGACAAAATCCTGTCCGTAGTTTGGTCAGAAATAACAGAAGCTCCCTAAAAGTAATCAGTAGTAAAGATGATAAAAGACATCCAACAGCACAAAAAATATATTTTTGGGACTTTTTTTGCACTTCATAAAAGATTCTGTAATACATGTATTTTGGCAGAGTAATTAATTATGATATGAATATGGATAAGAATAATCTCTTTTGTACAGAATTTCTATTGATGATCTAACCTAATGTCTCATATTAGGAGAATATGATATTTTCTCATTTTTAAAAGCTGTTGAGTTAATTTTTGCAAGTATAAACAACATTTCTCCTCAAAAATATTGGTTGGTGAAAGTTTCCCAGAATAGCAAGCAATGTATAACATTAGTAGTACTCTACCAATTTTCCTAATTTGGAAGATTATAATTAATTATTTATAGCCTTACTCATCATATGTCACTCTTGTTAGATATACACATGCATGATTTATTCCACCTTTCTCATTTCATGTGAAGAGGTATTATAAACTTAGATTATGTCATATTACATGTGTTTTTATTGATCTTGAAGGGTTCCTTTGTAGAAGTCCATTTCGATGAAATGAATCTAGACTTATCAAAGGATCATCAGAAAGCTTTTATCTTTCTCTTCTGAGCACTGTTAGATTTTTACTTTGATTCCGTGTTCTGTACACGGATCTCATTGAGAGTTACAGGTGAAATTCAATTGTCTCTATATCAGATTGCATTAACTTGATAATTGTAAGGCTCACTTTATCCATGCATGGTAGAAAATGTGCATGTCAAACACAGACTTGAGCTAGACATCCAGAGTTGAAAAGAATATGAGATCCCTAATTTTTCTCTGGTATTTTTTTCTTTTCCTTTTTTTTAAAAAGGTATAATGTCTTATCCATGAAATATATATATATATTTCATGTTCAAGCAAGGAAAATATTGTCTGCATTGTTCATGTGTATATCTAATATCAGTGTTTGAATGAAACCTGCACCCCAAAGATAACAGAAAATGATGGTTGAATTAGCTATATGTTTGAGCCCATGACCTAAGGGTTATACTGCCCTGTTACTTTCTTACTAAACTGCCTGATTGCCTTATTTGTAAAACCTAAAATTAAATTTCTGATCTAAAATATATTTTAATTTTTTTTATTGAAGACAGAAAGTTGTTCATAAGGAATTATTTTAGTTGTTAAAGTTATTTATAAAGTGTCATTGTTACTAGTATATTGTTGATAAATCATAAAAGACTGGTATCTGGACTGATAAACTGAGATTTCTAGTGATAGATAAGTTTATGTAAGCTCATCTGTGCATTATAATGTAATAGGAAGAAATAAACTAAACTTTGTTGATGCACTTAGATTGCCTGTGAAAGATTTTATTCTCAAAGCTTTCAATACTCATCACGAGTTCCTGATATGACTAAATAATAAAGAGTTACAACATATATACAGAAGAATCAAGAAAAGAAAAAAAGAATAATATTCTGTTATTTTAAAGTGTATAATTATGTATACTTGATTTTTCTGTATATATTCTGTAACTGTATATGATTTTGTCATATCAGTGATCAACATCTCGTGAAGAATAACGGAAGCTTTTAGAATGAAATCTTTTACATACAAGTGCATCAAAAAAGTTTAGTTTATGTACCTTCCTAAGAATACTGGTGCTAATAATTTAGCCACTCCAAAATGTTCTTGTTTTCATGAAATGCGATGGAATCAAATAGCTACCAGGCATATTTTATATTTGGGTCCCTATTCCTGATTGATTTTTCATTTTCTCGATACATTTGTCCAACTTAAGCTGGAGGATATGAATCCTTTTTACTTTTAGATTTTTCTAATCATAAAGGATAAAAGTTTTTACTATGTCTAAGCTATTTGGAAGCTAATGTTTGAAATTCGTCTAACACATGCATGGCAATGCTTTTAGAGAACGAATGATGGAAGCATTGAAAGGAAGCACAGCAGTATGGAAAGAAAAAGAGAAATCTGTTTTTAATGGGAACATGATTGTAAAAGAATTCCATAAAATAGGGATAGATGTTGACACTATTGTGAAAACTGTCAACATAGTTAATATGTTATTGATATCATTATTTAAAGGTTTCGCTTTTCATTTTTTTTTTTGAGCTTTTACAATGAAGTGTAAAAGAGTCTATTATCATTTTAAAAAAGCATAGGCAGTTAAGTGTTTTTGGTGTGGCATATAGGAAAGATACCTGACAAAAAGGATGACAGAGACAGTGCAATTTAAGACATTTTGTAAAAGAGCTACAAGAAGAAGATTCATGAATAGAAAAAAAAGTCTGTATGAATGATGCTTACCAGATTGCTGATCAAATTGCATATCCGTGTGACAGTTCTAATGCTGCCTAGTTGGGGAGTCAGTACTGAAATCTTGATGAGTTCCTTTAAAAACATGTTCATGTTTGAGTTGAGTGTAATGTCTACACTAGAAGTGAGGTAACAGTAATTCTTTCTTTCCCACAACAGGTTTGTTAAGAAAAATATGATACAGGGTGGGATCTAGTGAGGGTCCCCATGCTTATGTTGCCTCAGAAAACACAGAGGACCCTCCAGAATTTTAGTCGGGGGATCCTCTTGGATTTGGGCCCAAAGGTCTTAATGTCCCTTGCTCTAAAAAAAAAGTGTTTTCAACCCCTGATGTAAAACAAAATAGTAATGAGACTTTATTCCATGTAGCTTGCCTTATTTGGCATACATACTTCATAAGATGTTAATTTGTGAGGGCTGTATCAATTTTATCAATTCCTCACATGCAGAGTGTGGTAATGTTATTTGTCTGAGGTTGGCTTTGATTATCTATATGTTTACCATGCAATAGACACTCTAGGAGGCTGTATCATGCATAGGTAAGATAATAGTGATCAAATGACTCCTATGATATTCTTCATCTTGTCTACTTCTATAAAATATAGAGTTTCCTCTGTGTAGATGTACTAATTGCAAAGTGTTGGGGTAATTTTTTTTTATGACCAAAAGTGTGTTCTAAGAAAATGCCTGGAGTTGTGTTAATCCTTGCATCAGGCATTGGCAGGTGTGTCCCATTTATCTGGCATGCATTTATTTAGACAAGGGTAATGCTCGCAGGTTCCTCCGAATTTTTTTTGTCGAATCCTGATAAAATAAAGTGCAGTCCGCCTGAATTTTTCAAATATCAGCTATTTCCTTAATAAACTTGCTATGGAAGTCGCCTGACACAATGTTCTAATTCTCACCCTGCTGACCCATCTGTTTTTATTAAGACAACTCTGCAATGTCAAGCATTGTTACTTAATAAAAAAAAAAGGCCCAAATCAAGGTCACACATTGAAAACATTGCATATAGCATGTGACATGTTCTTGTTTCCTTTCGAAAATTTCCATCAACTTTCAAGGTCGCTGAAACTACAAAAGAATTGACTCTAATTGCAATTTTCAGTGGAACATTTCTGTAGAGAATAAAGAGTGGAAGAGACTGGCCGCCTTCTTCTGTCAAATTTAAGTAGACATGATGGGTAGAAATTAGTGAATAACCATAACGAGGAGGAAATAAGCTTACTTTAACAAACCAGTAGAACCTGACATGCTGGATGCAAAACGGTTGGGTCTAAATCTTGGTATTGTATGGTTGGATTAAAGACCCATGACGGGGGAGGTGGGAGATGGTATACCACTTTTTTTCAAAGGGAGTAGTGAACAGTCATCTAATAAACAACTTTAACAGTAAATGTTGGTTACTGATGAAAAAGATAACATTGACTATTATAAGGTATTGTCCACTTATTCTTGAGTGATTGATGTGTGGCAGATACCAATTATGATAAAGGTGTAGTCTATTGGCTAGTTCACCATGAGTTTGGTGATCAAGTTTTTCAGTTTAAAGAGCGTTCCAGCACTCTTTAAGCAATTTATTTTTAAAAAGTTGGGTATTTATATGGATTTTGAAAAATTGTTGATAGTTACAAATGGACTTTTGTTATTTATTATGAGGGAAGCAAAATGGTAAAAGATTTATTAAAAGATTGCAGAGGGTTCCTACAGAATAATAAGGCAAGATTGGGTGTGGTTTCTTCATTAAAACAAATGCTGTTTTGTCTGATTGATGTTATCTGTCCTTTATGTGAAAAGCACTCCTTATTGCAGGGTATTAGATACTGCTTTACATGTTGACACTCTTTTGACCCTGTGTAAACCAATAGATATTAACACCAAGAAGAGTTATAATGATGTAGATTGACATCTGTTTATTTGTATAATTTACAGTCAAGGAACGATTTCATTTCCAGAAAAACTTAATTACGTACGTTACAGAGTCTCTTGTCCTTGTTTTGAACCACAGTGTATGATCATGAGATGCGCCAAAAGATAGAAACGAAATGAAATTATTCCAAATTACACGTCTCACAATAGGGAATATCCTTGTCATCAATCTATTCCTATGGAACTATATACATACACATTGATCAATATTACAGAGATTGCCAGTCTTGATGGTGATAATCTTTTTTTGCATGATTACAAAAGCTTTGATCATAGTACAAAAACAATGTGTCACTTTGAAATGATGTAGTGCTCTTAGGGGGCTTTTGAATATACTTGAATTAAATTTTGTTTTTCATTTTCAGCCTTCAAAATGATGTAAATGAATATCTGTAAGAGTTTACGCCTTTTAAACTTTTATAATCATTAAAAAAAATATGTCCATCTTGAATTGAAAGGAAGAGTCTGTAGTGTAGGTGTATTGCCTCGCGTCATAGTATCTTCGGAGTCTGACCTTTCGTTTCTTTAAGAGTTTTCTCTGAAAAATCTTTAATTTCTGAGACTGAGGCTCCTCTAAGCAGAATCCAGGTAAAAATGGTGGGCGTTTGGATATCCAAGAATTTTTGAGCTTGTTTTTTTTGCAACAGGTCAGGCTGTTAATGTGACAAATGAACAAATTAAATAGTGACCCACACCTCAGAAGACAACATTTATACATCATATAACTTCAAATATATCGAGTTCACACTATATACAAAAACATATAATTATAGCTTTGTTACATCATGATTTGCTTCTGTATAATCACCATGTAGATGTGCTAATTTTCTCACCTGAAATTTCCTAAAATAGGTTGCTTTGTTGCAAAATGTGTGAACAGAAATTTACCATATCTTCACTTGGGTATTTTGTTTATATAATGTGTTGTTTTCCTGTTGTTTTTTATGTATTTTTATTATGTAACTTCACAAAATCACAATGTAGATCAAAATATGAAGAATAAAAACCTACACAGGTTAATCATTTTTTTCTTTGAATAAAGTTAGCTTCAACATAATATGTATTATGTATCAATAAGGTTCCTTCAATTTGTATGATTTAGATACAAAATACCTGGATTGAAATTGGGAAGAGAATGATAATGTTTCAATAATTTTAGGTGCTTGAAATGGGAAATGGGAAAAAATGTAAGCCTTGATAGAGATTCAGTAACTTGTCAGTAACTGTTGATAACTTCAGATGATGTGACCTGTTGTGCATGTGTCCCTTCTTCTTATTTGACATGTTTGCTTATATATTGGACTAAGTGCTTGTTGATGCACTAACAGGATTTTCCTCAATTCCTTGGCGGGGATGTTCAAAGCATCCCTTCCCTTTACCGATATTACAATAACATACACATTTCCAATGGGTGAGATTAAATCTTAATTTCTTCAATGCTTCGTATATCTTGCTTTCCATCAGAGTGATCAAAACAGGGTGAAATGGTGTTTGTAGAATGAATAAAGTAGCTGCGAGATATGTACAGTTTCGGTTTTGGTTGGTGTGCATAAATAGTTGCATGATTTGAAGAGTAGCATAGGGTAAAGTCAGAAGGAAAACTGTCACAAGAAGCAACAAACAAACACTTAGAGTTCCAATGTTCTCTGCTAGAAGTTTTTTTCTTACGTCGGCAAATTTTGATTTTTTATTGTCCTTATTGTTGGTTTTATCACCCACATTGTTGCCATTGACAACTATTGATGGAATGGTTGGTGATGAAGGAATGAGACCCGTAGAGCAAAGCGCGTCATCAGGCTGATCAATTTCTTCAATTTTTTGGTCATCTTCGTGATCATCTTCATTAGGATGTTCCTCTACACTGGTTTCTTGTAGACTAGTATCGCGTGCAGCCTTTTCTTTTGCAGCCTTTTCTTTAAATTTTGAAAATTCTGCAAAAGGATTTCCTTGCCCCATTAATTTTGGATTTTCTAATTGTTTTTGCAAAGCTGTGATATCTACAGACCACTTTCTGACATATTGATAGTTTGATGCATTGGACCCTCCAGACTCTCCCAGGGACCGTCTCCTTCCTGATAGCGGGCACTCGTTTAATCCTATATTTGCCACAGTGTGACGTCTTCCTGATCCTGTCTTCTGGAGCCTCATTTTCATTTTCAGGTCAAATTGGTCGTCGTCAGAACAGTCACTGACATTGTCTTTATCTTTTTTCAAATTCATAAATCCCACAAACTTTTTAGAGGATTTACTTTTGGTACTTTTTGTGCTTTTTTGAGAGCTGCTCGAAGGTTCATTGGAAACTTGTGAGTCTGACACATTGGAGACATTTTGTCTAGAATCATCAATGTCTACTGTATTCACTTCTTGGAACTTGAGGTTTTTCCTCGGGGCAGTTTTTGAACACATTTCCTTGGGGCCCTTGTTTTTACCAACTCTCATCCGTTTGAACGACATAATAATGACAAAGCCAAGAATGACAGCTAATAAACTGAACAAGAACACAACGCTTTTGGCTAAAAGGGTTGCATAAACGTCTGTAGATGATCCTTGACCATATACACAAATTTCAAAGTCTGGAGAACTTGAGTATTCTGTTCCAGTTGCAAGAGTTATCACACTCGCCAACACTATGGAAGCTAATCCACAACCGAGGACACACTTGTTAGTGCTTTGAGTTGAATCCCACCGAAGCTGGCAAAGTCTTTGAATGGTAATAGAGATACAAAGGAACACAATTAGAGACATGCAATAAGTCAATACGATGGTTTGGAGATGACATACGACAGTATGACTACCCTCCAGCCTGTAACTCCTCACTGTGGTCACCATAGCCAGGGGTATCCAAAGAACACAGAGCAAGATATCCACAATAGACACCGCATAAAGAAGTCCATATTTCAAGGATTGGATACTTCTCTTACACCTGGTGGCTACTAGTAGTGTCAGATTAGCCAGTAGTCCCACCAAGCCAAAGAAGAACATAAACATACATGATAACACCACTGTTGTCAGATCTACAGTATTAGTAGCATTGGCGTGAGAATGGTTACCATTTCCATCACTTGTCAACAAAGAATCATTTATTGCCATGGCGCTTTTTTTTTCCTTTACACTTTTTTTTTTACAGCTTCTGATCAGATTTCAATGTAATCCAAATAACAGTTGTATGTTTTTTAAAGTATAATCCATTCCACTTTTTTAAAGTGATGTAAGTTGTCTGATGATGTCAGATGACACCTTTTTCTCTTTTTTTTTATATCCCTGGTTAAACTCCAGTGTTTCATCCATCAAGAAAGAACAAAACACGTCATTTTGTGCTGTCGTTAACAATCACTGTTGCAAGTCCACACTGTGTCTTAATTAAGCAGAACATTATTGTTATAAAAATCCCACACAGTATGCAACAAACACAGCTGTGAAATAAGCATCAAGACTTTTGCAATATTCAATCAATTCAGCTTAGATTTAAGCTCATGTAGCAATTCCTGGCGTGGTGATGAAATATTAAAAGTCCATCATCATATGTACATATACAAAGAGGCTTATTTGAAGCATGCTAAACCACACTGCTCTTTGATTTATTTGAGAGTTCCTATATATAGTATATATTAGGAAAGGTGTGATTCGCTGTGGTACACTTACTTATTCTAAGTGTTTCTTTAAATGTAATCTCCTCACCAGCCTATGACATCAACAACTCATTGAGTTCAGAGACGGCTAAATAATTGCAGAAAATTGGAGTCTTAGATGGGTCCGCATGGTGTCAGTAGACCACCTAGATATGAAGTGACACAGGAGAAATTGTGTGTAATTCCTGTTGATTTCTCACAATCAAATGTCATTTAGCTCCAGTCTGTGCAGCTAATGATGATGGAAGATGAACTCTCAGCTACCTACAGCATAGAGCTCTTCAGATTGACTTTCTGCTTTGTTCATATGTTTAGCTTTCTGTCACAGAATCAGCAATATTTGATTGAGCTGAAATATAATAAGAGAGAAAATTCAGTCATATTTTTTTTCATTGGTTATATGATTAAAATAACATATCACCACCTTTTTTTTTTTACTTTTATAAATAAACCATTGTGTCTGAACACTTGTGGCAGGATACAGACGTGTGTCAGATTTCAGAATGGGGTATTCCTAGAAAAGTAGCATGATCGCCTTAGAGTTTATTGCCATATTGGTTAATTTATGTCTTTCTGTTATGAATACCCACAAACATTTTGGGACCAGATTTTGAAATGCTAAGAAAATCAAAACTAGTATTACGTAGATTTTTTATGATTCTTTTAATCATTTTAATATGTGGATATTGTTGGGTTTTCAATTTTTTGGTTGGACTAAAAAAAATGATTGTGATAAGATACAAATTCGAATTCAAATCCAACTGAAATTATTTTATGAATCAATATTTTTCATGCTCAAAATGCTATTTGATATCTATCTACACCATGTACCAACATCTGTGCATGTGTTTATGTGTAGATAAAGTTTTTTCCAAGTTTTTATGGCCAATTCCGAGAGAACTGTTAATCATGAACAAAATGTGGTATGTTTTTTATTCTAGAGCCAGACCTAGTTTTTCAATGAAGTCTTCCTTATGATCAAGTACATTATTGTAATTAGTTGTTATTTCTTTATCTAACCAGGCATGAAATGGTTCCTAATTCAATTTTCATAATTGCTAAAAGAGAGATAACTGTGTTTGGAACTGAAGTTTTTGGATGGAATTGTTCAATAGTGTTGGACAGGGAAGGGGGGGGGTGTGGCACCTATAGTAATACCATCTAATTATGCTCCTTTATAAAAATCTGTTCATATTTATCTTCTACCCACCTGAAACAGTGAATGTAATCTTACCTCACAGGTAAAAATAACAAATTGATTAATTCATAGATTACTCACATG
>JAVSBT010233308.1:0-12957 GCA_033118115.1 Pharyngocirrus eroticus | reverse complement strand
TTATCCCACTACATTGCACTTAGTTTAACATAAACATTATAAAAAAACACCAAAGTGTCAACACTCAAACCTATTTTGTTACCTTTTTTCATGAGGCTTCAACTTGAACAAATTGGAACTAAAACTATTGTGCTTTATGCATCAACAAGACCACAGCTTTAAATTATATCATGTTATACAATATCAGAACTTGGGTCAATTTCAGTTATGGTAGATACACCCCAATAGAGCCACAACAAGGGATCTTCAAGTTGTATCCAATCTTCCACACTGAGCTACAAGATTTTGTGGTTAAAGTTTTGAAGACTTCTGACAAGGGATTTTGTATTGTTGGTGTTAACACCCAAAGTATAGAAAGAAAGAAAAAACCAAATACAAAGAAGAAAAAAGAAAAAGCAATCAAACCTGTCATACCATTGAAAAAATCTAAACAAAAACAATCAAAAAAATCAAAAGCATCTAATCTCTTTGGTGCTGATGAATCTGATGATGATGAGGAGGATGAAAACATTGTTTCAGACCCAGGAGGATTGGTTGCATATTTAGAATTCAACAAAGCAATATGGTAAGTGAAAGTTTAATGAAAGAAAAAGTGAATGGAACAAGTAAATGGGGTAAAGAGACAACTAATGTACTTAAAAAAAGTGCAAGACTGAATGGCTTCATGTTTTTGGAGGGAATGATTAGTGAAATTCTGTGCTTAAATTGTCTTCGAAAGGGCATCTATCACCAACCCTTATCATTGGTTTTCTTCCCTTTTCAGTAATGTGGTTACAGATGTTAACTCTAAGAAAGATTCCCAGACCATTGATGCAAAAATTCATGAAAATTCAATCCTTGGAGTTCAGGTCATCCAAGTGCAAGACAGCCAAACCGATAAAAAAATGTCTGTTACTTTCACTATTGATGGAACAACAGTAAGTCAAACTTTTCCTTCTCTTTTGTGGAATGCATGACTATTTTCTCCTTAGATTTACAAAAAAACACGTTGTTTATTTTAGCCCATGGAGTTTTGATGATTTGCAATAAATATATTTCCAGGTGTTTACAAAAGAGATGGTTGTTCCTGGGTTGCTTGTACCAGAAATCCAACTCCCAAATGATTCACACAATGTGCAGGTTATGAACTTTAGGCCTCCATATTCACCAAAAGTAAGAAGTTTATATCAGATTTCATTATAAGTTAAGTGTATCATGACAATGAAGTTATTTAATAGACTTTCGCATTGTCTTTTGTTGGCAAATTATTCCCTGTGGTAATTAGTAAGACTTGAAGCAATGACATTCCTTATATTAAAAAAAACACATTTACTTTGCTTTGAAACCGTGTTTGTTAGTGCAGTGTCCTTGGAACTTCATTTTTATTCATCATTACTGCACACAAGGAGAGTTTAACTTTAACTTTCTGTTCAACAATTTTTATCATTTTATATAGATTGAATTAGAAGAAAACAAGAATTTGACTTTTGGCAAAAGACATTTGATGAGTGTCATGGGAGATGGTGTCCTCTTGTTAGTTATTTTTTTAAAACATTTCAAACATTAATTTATGAATTTCTATAGTGTACATTTTTCTGAGGAAACTTGCTAAGTTACTATATAAGAAATAAATAATGCTACCAAATTATATGAATATACTTTTTTCATTCACATAATGTATTCTGAATATTTCAATATTTTTCTTCACTCAAAGAAAAAGGAACAATAGAGAAAATAAGGGAATCTCAATGTTTCAGAGTGGAAGGACTCTGAAAAGGTCACAGCCTCAATTTAATGTCCAAGTTGATGAAAAGTCTGGGGTGACCACTGGTATCTACATGGGTGTGTCTCATGACAGATATCCCATTGGAGTACTTAACAATGACAATGGATTGTACATCCAGAATGAAATGTACAAGGGCATGTTTGCTTTCAATATCACAGACTCCAAGTAAGATATAGTTTAAAGTTTACAAGCAAATCTTTTGCTTGTTTATTTGTTTGAAAAAAAATAGAATAATTATTCAGTTGAGTTTAACCATACCTATTTATCATGATAACTATGGGGGAAAATAAAAATATTCAGTTTAGTTACTCTCAGAACTCCTACTTTTCTTTTAGAATTCTCCATAGTAGTGTTACACATGTGAGTCCATATCAACGAAAGGCTGGTCAGACATTTGGAATCAAATTAGTTGCAAACAATAAAGTGAGATTCAGTGAAGATGGTGAACCATGTGAAGAACAAATGCTGGATTTTGTGGTGACTTTGAATGGCAAAATGGTGAGTTTACAGGAAATAGTTTTCCATTAGGCAAGTAGCTTTTACTTAATTTTGATGAGCATTTGCAAGTTGCACCAAGGATTTTCTTTTACACAATAAAGTGACAAAAAAAGGTGTTTATTCTGAATCAATGCAGCTAACAGTTCCTATAGACACAGTAACAAATAAAATCAATCAAACAAAGTCAGAATAACAAGGATTTTTTTTTTTCAAAATCGCAAGTGCGACACGGGTTTGGTGCGATCGCACCCGCGAAACTTCAAGGCCTGCTACTTTAAACTATGAATGTCTTCATTATCTTAGCATTTTCTTCTCTGATAGATTGCTTTAGTGAAGGAATTTGAATATCTAGGTGGTGGTCTCTACCCCACCATATGGTTTGAAGATGAGAAAGAAAAGGAGTTGTCTCCATATTGGAAAGTTCAACTTCTCAATTTTTACGATGGGAGTATTTGCAGAGATAAAAAAGTAAGAGTTGTATGCAATAGTGTTTGATAATTCAACATAAGTATTTCTTACTTCTTTTG
This sequence comes from Pharyngocirrus eroticus, assembly GCA_033118115.1. Classification (NCBI taxonomy): domain Eukaryota; kingdom Metazoa; phylum Annelida; class Polychaeta; family Saccocirridae; genus Pharyngocirrus; species Pharyngocirrus eroticus. The sequence continues at coordinate 10,167 of JAVSBT010233308.1, read as the reverse complement.
TATTAGTTTGAATTGAGTTTTTTTGGAAATGCACTTTAATAGATAAGAAAGCTACACTTCACAAGATTGGATTTTTTTCAAATTTTGTATCCATTGATAATTTCATTTGTAGGATTTAAATAATTATGCTAGATTGTTCTTTTATAGGCTGTGGACATGTTAGAATATTCAGGTTCCAGTTATATTGTCTTAGCATCACATGGTGGAGATATAGACAAAGATTCTTCAGCAACAAAACTAGCAGAGTTTGAGAAAAAAATACATTTGGAAAAAGAGATAAGCAAAGTAGTGCAGGCTTTGGAGACAGAAATTGCAAGACTTGATGAGTATGTCATCAGTTTTGGATATAGAAAAATGAAAATAATTTTCACACCGTAAATTTATCAATTCTGCATTCAAAAACGCGTTATTCTTGTTCAGTTTGCCCTCTTTTATATTGTCTATCCAATTGTAATTTATTGGAATAAAAAGCCGTTGGAAAAAAAAAATCAAAATTGAAAATAATGATCTGTTTCCATAAACTACAGACTTGTCTATGAAACCCCATTTTGCAGCTATTGTAAACTTTAAAAAATAACAACTTGATACAGAGCTACCTGAATTCTTGTTTTATAAAAGTACCAAAGTTGTAGAAGCCATAAAGAGGATTGTAAAATACACTTTCCATTTGTTGTGATGTTCAATCTATGACCTTTTCATCTTAAATAGGAATCCAAATATGATGGATTTTCCAATGCAACAGTACTATGCCAAGCTTCAGAAAAAGTTGATAGTCTTTCAACAACTACCAAAGCAGGTCAGATTTATGATCAGCAATCCTTCAGATGGCAGCACTATACATGAAGCCATAATGGAACATTGGAAGGAAGAATGGACAAAGAATGGTTACAAATACAACAAAGTAAACCCAGAACTACAAAAGGTGATAGACTGTCTGAAAAAATGCAAACAGAAAGTATTGACCATTGATGATGTCAGAGAATTGACTCTCGAACAAGCCCCAGTCTTATCCGCTTCTAACAAACAACTGCATCAAGTTCTGACAGTCTTGCACAATTGGGTGAGTGTTCAATCATGCTTTCTTCCAGTCCCTCAAGTGAATTGACCCCTACATAGAAATAATTCTGTCTTCGATTATTATTTGTGTGAGTTTTGGATCAATTATACTTTTGTATGATTTCTTTTTAAAATTTGCAATAGCAGGAAGATTGTTTGTTCTTGAACCCAGGAATATTCCTTGTGAGAAAACCCATATGTGATGTATAAACTTTCTTTCCCTTTTTTCAGGGTGAAATCATTTATTTTTCGCACACCCCTACTAAAGTGATTGTCACAGATCTTCAGTGGCTAGATGAAGCTTTGATAGAAATTGAACAAAAGGCTGATTGTATGGCTACCCCATTTGCTATGAGTTGTTTACCTGAAAAATTACTCTTTTGGAGTGAGACAAGTCTTACAAATTTCATTAATGGGAAGCTTCAAAATGACCAAAAACAGGTATTTTTTATGATTATGATTATGATTATTGATTGTGTGTTTCTCATTAGAAAAGCAAACGGAATTATTAATACATTTATTAATCTTTGAGATTATACTGATGCCCTTTCTTTTTTCAGTGTGATGTTTTCTTCTCCCTCCTGGAGGAAACAGGTTTGTTGGTACAACTACGATGCAGAAGAAGAAGAAAAGAAGATGAAAGATATCTGTATATTTTTTCTCCATCATTGCCTCAAGAAACTCATGTGCCTTTGGTAACTATTAGTTGATCTAATTCCTCTTTTTGGATGTTTTCTGAATCAACTATGTTTGCAATTATATTGTATATATCCAGCCAACATAAATGTGATGATTGAATTGACCAAATGTGTCAGTCGCTACTAGTATAACAGCAATTCGCTCTACCAAGATTTTCTATGTACATTATATTGTATTTTGATATACAAACATGTTATCTGACAGTGTCAAATTTTAGCTGTGATTTCAAATTTTGTATTTTCCCCTAAATTTAACAACAGACACATTACTGGACAGAAAATGAAAAGAGAGAAAATTTGATGGTAGAGAAAAGAGAATATACATTTGCCTCAGATAACTTGCAGTCATTTCTGCCAAAGTTCCTTCAAAAATGTTCATCTTTCACAAAACTGGTACTACTTTGGAAGACTGGGGCTGTTATTTTCCATGGAGCAGTGGAGATTCTGATCTATTCAGAATTAAACAAAGGTAAAACTAATGTGTTATTCCTGTGACTGTGAGCTTTGTGTTGATAATTTTGTTTTTGAATGAGATTAACTAAATATAAACCCATATTTCTATTCATAAACACTTTCATTTCTTAGTGTGTGTTTTTTTAAACCAACAGTTGAACAAATATTATATCACTCAAAATAAAATATACTTTTCCTGATACTCGAGTGTGCTAATAATGAAAAGTGGAACAGTCCCAAACTGTAGATTCTTTTGTTCTATTGACTATTTTCTATTGACTTTGTGATTTATGGCACAGGAAAATTGTTCCTTCTTGGGAAGACTGTAATCCCTGGAAAAGACACAACTTTAAGTCAAAGGCAGAGGTATGACTTGAAGACACATTTGTGGAGTGTGTTCTCTGTCTACAATGACATCATTAAAAACTCTATGAATCAATGGGATATTCTTGCAATCAATCAAGAAGGAGAAGGTGATATTGGAGGTAAGAATATAAGTTAGATAAATCAAACCAAATTTAAATCTATAGATATTTCTTTAGTGAAATGATTAGAATCGTTTTTCTATGAATTTATATTGGGGTCAGAGCCTTCATTTTTTATCCATGAATGAAGTAAGTCTGAGTTGTGTATTAGGAATAAATATATCATCAAATTACTTTTGAAATAAACCCTTAAAAGGGTCCTATAGGTTTCAAACCACACCTCATTGTCGAAAGTTATTTATTCTTCAAAATATATTTCCAACGAGAGGTACTATTTTAGAAAGTGATATATCCTATTCTTTATTTGTAGTGAGAGGTGCCTTTTGTTCCAAACATGATTGGACCAAGGATACAGAAAATAACACAACGATTTGTACATTTTGCAAGAATTGTTGTGACAAAGGAATGTCCTGTGACTTTAATAGACTCAGTGAAGACACCTATCTGCATTGTCTTTGCAACACCGGTGTGGCAGGCTGTAGACATTGTGGGATTTGTAAAACTTGTGTCAAAAAACTCTGGGTAAATGCAATATTTCAATAGGTCTTTTCAGTCTGTTTGTATGATATTTGTGATCAAAATCAGTCTCTTATAGTTGATGTAACTTCAAGATTTGCAGAAAAAAATGCCATTTTTGAAATCATTGTAAACCTACGTCTATTTCTTTTACTCTTCTTATGAAGATAGACCTTTCGCTAAGCTATTTTGACAGATACTTTACTTCAGACTCTTAATTTTCTCCTCAGGATCTACAAACTGAGGTCAAGCCAAATTGTGCAACTTTTGACACCCACTTCACCTTGGATAACAAGAGTACTTTTGATACCTTCACCAGTAACCAACCTTTGGACACAGAGAGGTTTAATGAATTCAACCTCAGCTACAACAGAGGAAGTACACCAACAGTGTTTCTTAAATGGTTAATTTCTGTCCTTTTATTTGTTATGAATTCAGATTTGAATATTATATGCAAGAAGTGAAAACAATCCTTCTCCCTGCCTGTTTTTACGAACCCTTTTATTGCCAGTTCAATTTCTATCTGCTTAATTTATTTCAACTAATTTACCAATGATGCATCTTACATTTTTCCCCATTCTGCCAATTTTTCATTCTGGCTAGTTTATTTTCATTGTTTTAAATTTAACAGTGATGCAGAATCCCTTCCAAGAACAAACATTCATGTCTACCCAGGGGCACCTTACTATCACAAGAATCCCCCTATAGCTAAATTCGATGCAATGAACCCTGCTTTCAAGTATGGGGACCAGGTCAAAATACGTATTCATGATGCTAAGGTAAGATTTAGTGTTTTCTGAAGTTCAACAGAATATTATGAATTGACCAGTTCTGATCAAATTGATTAAGGGTTTTACAAAAGATAATACTATTTGTTTCATAATTTGTTGGAAACAGACTAATGACAGAAAAGTAGACAAAACGTTGTTCCATGCAGTGCAATTCAACAATGTTTGTCTGTGGCAGAAAGGAGAAAACTGTGTGATTTGGTCCTAGTAAGTGTAGTTTATTTCATAAAAATTAAGCTTAATGTGCTCTGAGGTTTTCTTGAAAACCCACCTTGAATTAATGGTTAAAGAAGGAAAAGAAAGGGGTAGAGTTTCCGCTGAAAAGAATTAGAGAAAAATCCAACAAACCAAATGTTACACAGACTACTTGCAAATGTTGTTCTCTCTTCTGTAGGTGACAAAAAGAGAGAAGAGTTCTGATCACGTTAGAATTTTTTTCTCTGATTTTTTTTCCTCTTTTTTTTCTTCATATAGTTTTGATCATATAAAAGACCCTGCAGTTCTTCCTCAAATCAGTCCCAGGTACCCCTTCAGTCCCAAACTTCACTATGTGGAAATAGGTAAGGTCATGAATAAAATTTTACAGATAAAGAGTGTTATAGTACAAGTTTGAAAAATGTATCAAGAACTGTAAGATCAGTGAATAATAACGGGAAAGAAGATCCCCTATGTTACAGTTGAAATGTTCGGGATGAAATATCGTGACCTCATTAAATATTACAAATAGCAATTATGATTATTTCCTTGACAATGTCCTTGTTTTTAAATAAACTAAACAAGGCTTCATTATGCTAAATCATTCAGTCTGTTTTTGTTTCTCTCAATTTGTAGAATTGCTAGCATCAGATGAAAACATTCTGCGACTTGGGATATTTGACCAAAAGGATGTGAATATTTCATATGGTTCTACAACAGGACAGTGAGTATCATGCATGATATAGTCACAGTATTTTTGTTTTCTGATATAGGTTATAAATTAAGGAATGTTGAATAAAGATTAAGTATATTTATGTCAAACATGTTTTGGCTCACTTAATGTACTATAAATGCATGATATTTGAAAACTGTTTTGAAAAAATATATATAAGAAAGCATTGCGTGTAAAAGATTCCAAAAAACATGTTTTCGTATTTTAGATCTTTTGGCTGATAACCTTAAATTTTAGAGAGAAAAATGTAAGGCCATTCTAAATTGATTAGTTGGTCACTGGATTTTTGACATAAAAAGTTGTCACGGCTAGCTGATTTTTTTTCGATTTTGTTTTTTTTCCCTTAACTTTGATCAGACAAAACCTTCCCTTTACTTGTTTTGCTGGAAAGGAGGGAAATTGGGTGATCCTGTTGCAATATACAAGAATATCCTATATTGTACAAGTAACCTCATTCAAATTTTCAATCCGAAAATGTATATTTGCAATGTGAAATAAATGTTTTCATTAAACTTTATAGTGTCATAGATGCTACAAACATATCAAATCAAGAAAAGATTGGAGAAGGAAATGCATGGAAAGTAGGAGACAGAATTGGTGTAGGATTAAAATTCCCTCCTTCTGGGTCATTAAGTGCAGAGACTGAACTGGAGTATTATTTCACACACAACGGAGAACAGGTAAAGTAGATCTTTGATTTGCATCACAAGTTCTCATAGGATATAATTTAGAGAGAAAAATTAAGTATTTTCATAGTGAAATTATCAGCATTTAATTCATTTGTTGAAAGTGTGAAGTGTTTTATAACATGGAGAAAATAAGAAAGTAAGAAATTTGATTATTTGAAACCTAAAGCAGACATTTACTCAGGAAGGTTTGTTGATAAAAAATCAAAAAGTTTGGGGATTTGATGTTGCCTATATCATTTATCATTTATTATCTATTTATTTTAGATATATATTAGCCGCATTCAGTGGAATTCTGGCCTGTACCCAGTCATCTTCTTCCATTCAGTTGAAAACAATTGCATGGTGCACTTGGTAAATCCCAATGCATGGGGAGTTCAGTCAGTCACTGAAGAAGAAAATGAATCAAAGAATAACAATGAGTTGTCAATTTGGTGAGAGTAGTACAGTCATTTGCAACAAAGATTGTTATTTATTGTAGAATATTTCTTCTGGGATATTAAAATATCTACACAAGATTTTTAAATCCTTATGAACACCATTGTATGCTTTGTATTATTTGTTGTACCATATTTCTAAGTGAGTGAGTGGCTGTTTGGCCAGAAACAAGATTTGACACAATTTCACTATTTCTTTTTTTGAGTTTTTAAAAAAATATAGAATTCCATTTTCAGTGAGGAGACAGAAGTTGAACTTCCTAACAATGCTGCCTGCAGCTTTATTGCCCTGGTCAACCATTCAGATGCAGTTATATTTTATGAGGTAAAATACTAATAAAATACTTGCGCTTTGAAGAACCATTTTTTAAACTTCTTAAAAAAGGGACACCTTTTCCTTTAAAAATATCAGGGTTATTTTTACATTATATATAATTATGATATTTCTTTCTGATTAGGTGACTGTGCAGGGAGTAGAAGAAAATGATGAACAAGATAAAGATTATTTTTTTGGCAGCCTTTTTGCAAGGGAGAGACCAGCTGGCAGTGGTCCTGAGATACGAATCCTTGGAGTTGGAAAAGGAATGCTAAAACCTGGACAGAAGCGAATGGTCCCTGTTATTGTAAAGAATCATAGTAAGATTAAATACTTGGTTAACTGTAAAGCAAAGTTGAAATAAAGTTTTGTTCATGGTCCATGCTGGTTCTTATCTCTGTAACACAAATGGCTGAGAGTTTTCATATTCTCCTTGACTTGATGCTAGTCCATTCCAGATTACTAATTTACCAACTCTTGGTTGAGGAAGGGAAATTGGGGCCAAGAATATTTTTCTATGGACAAAAATATGGGACAAGGTGGGGGTTATAACCCTTAACCTTCTGATCTATAGATGTGTGTTTTGTCACTGATCCACCATGCTCCCACTTGGTTGAAAAATAATTTGTTTTAACACATTTAGATGATAATGACTGATGATTATGTAAAACAATGTTTCATCAAAATAAGCATATCTTTATCTATGTAATTGACAGATACTCGCTTGCAGGCAGCACTTGTGGCAGATGGGAGTGTGACAATAAAACATTGTTTAGAGCAACAGCAAGCAGCAACAACTAGCCTTGACAAACAAAAACAAGACAGCCAAAACAGTGAAATCTTTGAAAAAAAGTAGGTATTGTAATTTTGAATGTAATGCTGACAAGGATCAGCAAATTAAAAGTTACAAAATCTAATAGGATTTGAAGTATGATAAGGGTAAGTTTTTCTTGGTAGATTATATAAAGTTCACATGCTTAGTTCTTTTTTTTCTCTCAAGCATTTTGCAAAAAAATAGTGAATTTATATGAATTCACTTAGAAAAAGTTGAAATACATTTACCCTCATGGTTTATAAAAATTGCCATCAAAAAAATTATTTCATTTAGTTTGTTGGGAAGAAAACTTGTAAAGAGTAAAATGTACCCTTTTGTATTAACTTACTCCTTTTTTCTACATCACATTTTCTTTTACTTTGTAGACTAAGTTTCAAGAAGACCTCTGATCTGGATTCGAATCCACTAACTCTCCCCTTGAGAAGTGTTACAGACAATCCAGATGAAGATGTAAGTGGGCAGGACTGATGTGAAGAAAATCAGGTCATAAGGCCATTCCAAATTGATTTGTTGGTCGATGGATTTTTTGGTATAAAGAATGGGGACGTCGGTTAAATATTTTTTATTTCATTTTAGCTGTGTGTAAATTAGACATCATTCAGTCTTTCACAGAAAGGAGACAAAGGACAAAAAATCTTTATATAGTTGTTTGTTCCTAACCAAGATTACGTTGATTTTGCTTGATTTGGTAGCCTAATTCTGACCAAAATAGCTAGCTACCTTTTAAGATTTTTTTTTATCAAGCACGAAAAAATGGTTCGGTCATAACAATCAACCAACTTTTAAATATCGAATGGCCTAAGAGTCCAATGTGTGAATAAAACATAATTATGCTTAATGTACCTACAATAAGTGACAAAGAATACAGTTTATATATTCATCATCAGGGTGCTAACCGATACTGCAGTAAATCAACAGAAAACAAAATCTGTTGACCTAACAGTATCGGTTAGCACTCTAATGATAAATATGATATATATTTGAAATTCTGCAGTTCAGAACTTATTTATCCGTCTATAAGAATACATAAATTGTAAGGATTTTTTCATTGATATTTCCCTTTAAGTTGGACTGCTTTTGCAATATCAAATCTGGTGTCTTTATCCAGTCAGAGAATTATCCAGCCATCAAGCCCATTGCCCATCCATCTGCCTGTCAAGTCATTGCTCCACTCTATCATATTTATATTTCTTAGGAGTGCTACATCCTTGAGATTTTGGTCAATGACTCGTGCCTGCATAGATGCTGGATCCCGAAGCTTCCTTATCAAGTACTTGTCCGGACACCTCACCTTGAAATGCCTATTGGCAATGGACAGCTAACTAGAAGCAGTATCATGTACTCTGTACCAAGAATGCCGGTAAGGTCTTTGACAAAAAGATAATTAAGTTATGATATTAATGCTACGGTCACAATTGTCTGTACGAACGATTTTTGGACTATTTCTTATGTCTAAAAATTGTTGGTACGGCGTTCGTAAGAGCAATTGTGACCGTAGCATAATCTATTGGATGAATTTCTACAAAGAAAAAGACCTCTTCAAAAGTCCAAATCAGGAAGAACAAATCTATGAAGTCTCACTTTAAACTTATTGGAAGAATTTGACTTGAATCTCATCTTCATATACCTTTGTATCTGTTATTTATACTATACTTTTTTTTTGTAAGACATATGAGATTCCACCGAAATTTGAACCAGGCATGATTTTGGAAGTTGAGCTTGAGTAAGTCAATTATAGATATTTAGATTTTATTGAATGCATGTTATTTTGTGAATCTTTCTATAAAACAGATAATTATCACATTACTTTTGCAGAAATATTAACAATGGATAATACTTTTCAAGATACAATCTGTATTCTTAAATAGATACAAAATCAGTTTTTCACAACTTAGCTTGAATATTTCATTTTTTAATATTCTTTCAGTGAATTGCTTGTTGTACATGGAATATGTACATATGAAAAATTACCAAAAGAGCAGCTAATAGCTCAAGCCACAGTTCTAGAGGTAGATGATATGAAATGTCAATTGACGCTGGTGATGGATTTGTCACCAGAATGGCAAATAGAATTGGAAAGGGGGGAGGGAATAAGGCTAAATGTTGACCAAAATTCCTGCTTTCTTATGCCAGTTGGATGGTCAAAACTCTATGATTCCTACACATGTGTCAATGAAGGAGTGAAAGGTAAGTTAGTGCACCACAGTTTAGGATTGGCAAGGATAGGGACTAGAACAAACATCTTGAAAAAAAGCTTTTAGTATTTTTTACTTCAAAATAATTATATACATGTAGTATGATGTACAAAAGGAAAGTAACAATTAATGAAAATGGAAGAATATGTGCTTTAATTGTTTTATTTCCTTTTGTTTTCTAAGGTGCATCAGCTCCAATTACATTATTTCCACAAATTTGGGTAAGAAAATATTTCCTTATGTATTTATTTTAAGAATTCATAACAATATAAGAACAGTTTTCTGATACTTGAAAGCACTATAAATTAATTTCTTAAAAATCAAAAGCGAATGTTCTGATTTATTTACTACATATTTCATTTCTCTCTCACAAAAGTCGGACAAAGAAACTGCTGTTAAAAAGCAACCAAACAGTGATACTTTGATCCACTGTTTGAACAATTACGGCCTTGGTGAATTGCATCATAACCACAGATGTCTTACGACAGGTACGTTTCCTTGATCACATATCTAAAAATTTCAAAATACTTAGGTCTTTTGTGTAGAAAGAGTGATATGAAGATGAGTACTTTTTACATTTTATAGCGCAAGAATATCTCTTTCATAAACTTGAAGAAGTTGGCTTGGAGCATCTTGATACATCTCAAATTTTTACCTATGGTCCACAAAAGTTTACCTCAAGAATGCTCTTGTACCCAAATTTGGAGGAACTTTTTGATGTGGAGAAACTGAGAATTCATACACTGTGCCCATCTGGTAGGTTTTTGCATCTTT